>JANKKB010029456.1:3353-23791 GCA_026225775.1 Bursera palmeri | reverse complement strand
TAAAGCAAATTTGGATTTGTGGGAGCCGACCTTGATCTTCGAAGCTCGTACGGATGAATAGACTGGATGCAATATGCATAAAAAATAAAGATATATAAAATAGAAAACTTCATTACGAAAACATTACAACTCCCCGTGAAAGTAATCATGTCTAAATCCAAATATTAACATTTAATACAAAAAATAATATATTATTTATCAAACACATTTAATAAATATACCCGTGCAATGCGCATGCCTCCCATCTAGTTATATTTATATATATCAACCCAAAAATACTCTCCACATCTTTCTTTCTTTCATTCATTTGAAGGAAACTCAATATTTTAAAATTTAAAGAATTTATTTTTACTTAGTAATATAGATAATCTTCAAATTAAATCTATATAAAAAAAATTCAATAACTTAATATAATATATACAACTAATCTATATAATTTAATTTATATAGTTTGATGTGATATAATATCACATCAAAATTAAAAATAAATAAATGATAGGTACCTTTAGGTAATATGAATTGACTGGACAAGTAATAAAATTGAATCTTTTTCTTCATTAATTTTTATTAATAATAATAACCAAAATATTGATTTAAGTGTTTGAAAATTTTAAAAATTAAAAACTCATGTGAAATTAATGTTTAATTGATAAAATAGAGATAACATGTAGAATTATGACTTAGTAACGATATAACAAATTTTTTGAAAATAATCATCTTACTATTTTAACTACTCATTTATTGGCACTTTATCACTCTCAAATGAATTGATTTTTGCATATTCACTCTTTCAATCACCATATAAAACATTAGTTTATATATAAAATGATGCATTCCACATCGGTTAGCAAGGATGGTCTTAGGTATTATATATATGGGTTCACTACCTTCCACTCTTAATCTAGCTTTTGAGGTAGAGTTAGATGGGTTCATATCATTTGATATCAGAACTACATATCCTTGTATGGTCGGTAAGTCATCTACACGGTTCTCTGAACTAGACATGCAGTTTAAAGGGGTCGGATATCATACGTCCCACATCAGTTAGCAAGGGTGGTCTTGGCTGTTATATATATGGGTTCACAACCTTTCACTCTTAAGCTAGCTTTTGAGGTGGAGTTAGGTGGGTTCATATCATAAAGAATTTGGATATAAAGTTTATAAGCCTAATAATATCGATGATAAAAACTCTATAATATAAAGGCATTGTAGAAAATTATATATATTATAAATTTATAATGATTTTTAAAAGGATAATATCAAACACTACCTTTGTGTTTTTACTTAATTTCAGGCGGAAAGCATGTTTGACACTTTAATCAATTAGACCCCTGAGGTTTACCTAAAATCATCAACAAGTCTTTTCCGTTAACTGACACAGTGATTTAAGAGAGAAAAAGATTATTATACCCCTCTTCTATTACCTTTCTTAAAGGACAATATCAAACACCACCCTCATGTTTTGACATTTTAATCAACTAGACTCCTAAGATTTATCCAAAATTATCAATAAATATTTTTCATTAATTGATAGAGTAACAAAAGTGGAAAATTTCAAATTATTGAGATTCAAAAAAATATCAAATTTGTAATTTCATACAGAATAGGATTATTAAAATTTTTATAGTTATAAAATTTTAAATTTAATTTTTTTTATAATGCAAATGTTGTCTATGACTTTAATTTTTTATTTCAAATTTAAAATTTTAGTCAAGGGAAAAATTGAAATTTTTAAGTTTATATGTGTACCTAAAGACTCTTTTATGTTTATTATGTTTCAAGAGTATTTTTATATTATGTTTAAAATGTTGTATTTGAGTTAGACTTAATCAGGGGTATAGTAATCATTTTCCCACTTCTGTTACTTTGTCGGTTAATAAAAAATATTTATTGATGATTTTAGGTAAACCTCAAGAGTCTAGTTGATTAAATTATCAAAACATGAGGGTAGTGTTTGATATTATCCCCCTACGTAATTAACCTTTTATTTGTCCTTAAAAATTACCTTAGTCTATTTACCAAAATACCCTTTTCGTTACTCCGTTACTTAACTGAAAATGTTAATTGATGATTTTTTGTAAACCTCAAGGGTCTAGTTGATTAAAATGTCAAACATGCTTTCCGCCTGAAATTAGGCCACAACACAAGGAAACTATTTAATATTGTCGCATTCTTAATATATATATATATATATATATATATATATATATATATACATATTTTGTAATAATACATGAAAGTCTTTTAAATGTAATCAACATTCGGGATATTCATGCACCTAACTACATTTATATCATGTATATGTATTAAAAAAAAGTAAGTAATAAATATTATAATTTTATTAAAGAAATATTTTCTAAGACTAATTAATTACTTAAAATTCTTTAAAAGGTAAAATAATATTTATTATTTACCAATTTAATTATTCTTAGTATAGTACAAGTCTTTCATCCATGTTAATATATACCATCAACACAAATAATATAATATCCAAATACCCAAAATCTAGGTCTAGATAACTAAATAAAGAACGGGTCCAGAGAGATGGTAAAGATAGTTGGAATTTCTCCGTTAGCAAACAGCTCAATAATAGACAAGATAACTCAATGGATAGAGAAAAAGAAGAAGAAAATTAGTGAAGAATAATTAAAAGTTTTAGTTGGGTTGTCGAAGGCAGGTAGAGAGGCGACTTCTGACTTCTTGATCATCAATAATTTTAATTAAAGAGACGTTGAAAGCATGCAGGACATGTAGTAGTAGCAAATTTAAGACGTGATAGGAACATGAAATCCCTGCAAAAACAGGTTACAATTACAAGAACTCTTCCTACTCTTATCTCTCCAATATTGTTAATTTCCTTCTATTATTAGGAGGCAAGGCAAATCAAAGCCAAATTAATAGCATCCAGATATACTGCTCTTCTGTCTCTCCTTCTTGTTATGGATCTTCCACCCTCTAATCACCAATCAATGTTCGAAAGAAACCTTCTCTCTTTTCCTCTTTTACTTGATAAAAAACTTACATACGCACAAGCTATTTTTCTGCTTCTAATATCTTCTGCTGGTATATTTATTCTTTTGAGTTCTTTTGAGTCGCAAGCTTCTCCTTTTCGTCTGAATTTGTGGTCTCAAATTCTACCAAGCATTCGAAAATCGTCAGGAGCTTGTGATTATTCTTCCGGCAGATGGGTTCGCGATGAGGCTTACTCTCTTCAATTATATGACGAAAACTGCCCGTTTCTCGATCCTGGCTTTCAGTGCCGTCACAATGGGCGGAGAGATGAAGAGTATCTCAAATGGCGATGGCAACCGCACGGCTGTGATCTTCCAAGGTATGGAGTTTATCATGAGGTCTCAGGATGCATGGTTATGGTATCATTGGTATGTGCATGTATTTCTTAGCCACGCACGTCCATTTCAAAATCCTCCATTTGTTTTGAGTTTTTCTCGGTTCGGATAAGGATGTAGAAACGTAGAACTGCTTTTTTTTTTTTTTTGTTTTTTTTTTTTTTTTTNCTTTTTTTTTTTTTTTCTTTTTTTTTTTTTTTTGGTTCGTAATCACTCATTTTATCAATTTACTATAACCTTGCAAAGCAAGTGGAAGGCATCGCTTAAGCCTTGAAACCCCACAGAACGAATGGTCCATTGAAGCACAAAAAATTGGGTGTTAGCCTATTTTACTTGTTTTCTTCTCAAACAAAACGTTTTTTTGAAATAGATAGTTAATGCTATTCGATTTTTAATCTGTTCATCATCTCCTCCTGATCTCAGATTCAGTGCAAGTGATCTTTTGGAAAGAAGCCGGAATGGACGTATAGTGTTTGCCGGCGATTCTATTGGAAGAAACCAGTGGGAGTCCTTAATATGCATGCTGGCACAGTCAGTTTCAAACAATTCTGCAATATATGAAGAAAATGGAAACGCCATAACTAAGCACAGGGGCTTTCTCTCTGTGCGGTTTCATGAATACAACCTAACCGTTGAATATTACAGGGCACCTTACCTCGTCGTCATCAGTCGCCCACCAAAGAACTCATCAAACGATATCAGACTAACCATTAGGGTAGATGAGTTACACTGGTTTTCAGAAAAGTGGAATGGAGCAGATGTTCTAATTCTCAATGCTGGCCATTGGTGGAACGAAGATAAAACTGTCAAGATGTAAGAGCTGTTACTTCTCAAAAGTTCGTGTTTATTGACAACAATGTTTTCTGGCTTTGTTTTCTGAAAAGAAATTATTTGTAATTCTTCAGGCGCAACTATTTCCAGGAAGGAGGAAAAGTAAATATGAGCATGAATGTGATGGAAGCATTTCGAAGGTCTCTGCAAACAATAAAGTCATGGGTAATAAACAACTTAGATCCACAAAGGAGTCACACTTTCTTCCGAAGCTACTCACCAGTACATTACAGGCAAGCTTAAAGCAAAGATAATATGACAAGCTTTTACTTTCTATCTTCATTGAATTAGAAAGGGTAAAAAGATACCAAAAAAATAAAGAATAGTAGTGTTCTAGCGCCTTTGCATGTACTCTCTTATGCTGGCAAGAGTGGCCTGAAGTGGCTGTACAAAAGATTATGAATTCTAGGTCAAGGACTTAACATCTGAAATTTGCAGGAATGGCACATGGAATAAAGGAGGTTTATGTGATAGGGAGAGAGAACCGGAAACGATGGACACAAGGCTTGAAGCTGAGCCCCTGAATAATCAATTCATTTCAGATGTAATCAAGAAGATGAGACATGAAAACAGGAAGGTTCAGTTCTTAAACATTACATATCTAACAGAGTTCAGGAAAGATGGTCACCCCTCACTCCATCGTGAGCCTGGCACCCCTGTTGATGCTCCCCAAGACTGCAGCCATTGGTGCCTACCTGGAGTTCCAGATACATGGAATGAGATTCTCTATGCTTACCTACTATCCATGGGATTCAGAACAAAGTGACTTTACCTGGGCAGAGAAAGATTACCTCAATAGTAAGTGTTTGATTCAAATTTGAGGGCTGTAATAATCTCAGCTGGCGCTACTCAGGCTAGCTCACTCACATTTTCATCGGGGTCCACTTCACTGGTTTCCATTTCCTTAACTTTCTCTAGCTGCCTCAAGAGATCCAACCTTTCTGGTCCATATGTGGAGGGTATCTGTCAGAAAAACACATTATTTGCTTCTGATAAGTGGATTTGAGGTCTGAAGAAGAATTTCAACAAAAGACATTTTAGGGCAAAAACTACATACCAAAGCTGGCACATATCTCTGAATTGCAGCCAATATAGCTGCATGCCCAACTGCAGTAACCTGTGGTACATAGGTTATCCTTCAGAATATGTGATAATATAGATAATATGTAGATTTCATAGATATTGAAGACACTGCAACATAAAGATTGACGTTAGACTATAAAAATAGGAGGTGGCACAGGCCTAGATTAGAACTTTTGACTTAAGCATAAATGAAAATATCCTTGCCTATTATTTTCCCTCTTTTTGGCAGTAATAAAGTGATGTGCCCTACATTGAAGAAATCTAGCACTGGACCTCCTTCACTGCCCATGAATAGCATAACTTTTTGTTCTAAAAAGATAATGTTCCAAAAGGCAGGCTACCGTGGCGATCAGTTAAGTTTTCCAAAATATTAAATTATCCGGAAACAAACACCTTTCAGAATGAAACTTGTCAGAACCTTCCTTTCAGAAGGTGTTCAAAGGCTCTCTCAATCAATTAAAATCTCCACATAATACTAACTCTTTACCAACCATGTTAAGTTACCATTTGACCTTCTATAAGGTTAAGGTAAGTAAGGGTCTAACAATAAAATTTAATATGTCCTCCTACGTGTACTTGCATGTGGTCAAATATAATCATAATCATAAGCGTAACTTATGTTTAATAATGCACTTGGTGAATTGAACAAAAGACCACTTGGTCAGTTTGCTATAACACTATGTTAAATGGTAAGTCAAGAAACATAAAAACTTAAGCTTATAGGTAAGGACTTAAAAATAATCTTTTGGCTCTAACAAACTGATTATAACGCATTAATGCTGCTACTAAAATCAGAGGAAAAATGACAGTCAATTTGCTTGAGCAAGAAAGAAAAGGCATAAACCTCATAGGCAGAATGTGTAGGACGAATGCATCATGACATGCTATTGATATAAGAATTATAGAAAATGAGGAAAAAGATATAATGTTGCAATATAGATTTAATCTTACAGGCAGAAGCATTAAAACACCGATAGGTACTACAGATGCTAAGTCAGTGAGAGTTCGGCGGAGAGCTTTCTTTTCTTTCTCTGCTAATTCATCTCCTAACAGTGCCCTCCTCAGCAACCCCATGGCAGCACCAACATCAATAGCTAGAAGCTGAGTTCCTTGCCAGACATCCTGCTCATTGATTCACATCATATTACCACTAAGATGTAGGAAGTCCAGGAAAACCAATATACAGAATCTAAATTGAAAGATCAACTCCATGCACTACATGGTTGTTAAAGGCGAAAAAGACAAACACAGAACTTTTAAGTAGAATCATTGCCAAGCATCAGAAAATTTTATTTTTAAGCTGGGAATAGGGGTTGGGCAGGTCCAGGATTGATACAAAATGATGATCCCACCAACAGAATAAAAAAACTGAACAAAGTCATTCTTCTTAGTGATTCCTAAAAGATGCGGACTGATACAGCATTTGCAAGAATGATGTGATAATGCGCATGAATTATTTTTTACACAATTTATGACAACTTTTGGACCACTAAATTAAAAAAGTTTGAAAGACTATATTTGTCATGCAAACTAAATGCATATCGAAAATAATACAAGTCATTTATGATGACTTCATCATAGAAGTGTGTAAAAATCTAAATTACATTGCAAACTTATGTTGGGTATAAGAGGTTCAACATGGTTGAAATCAGGAAATGGCTAACATACAACAAACAAATAGGTTACAAGTCTTTGTTACTTGAAGCAAGTATCATATAGGCATGAAGCTAGTGAAATAAATCAACCTCTATTACAGGCCAAACAAGTTGCTTTTATCTCAGGGAGCATTACACGGACCATAGAACAGATATTACTAATCAAACTGAACTTAAGACAATGGAGACTATCACATTAAAACACGAGGCTGCAGTTTCACTCCATCAGTGCAAAAAGAACATACAAGTAAAATCTAAGGCTACACTAACAATACCACACAACAATTATTATCTTACTTGGTGGAAAACTGCAAGAAATCATACCGTGCTAGTTTCTTTCAGTTTTTCAAATGATTTTTCAATGATATTTTCATTCTTCTGAACCTGGACCAATTGAGTGCTTCTGTCATCATCACTGCGGTTAGCACCATTATCCATAACCTTGATATCCTGTAAAACAAATGCCAATTAGCTAGTTGGGAAATGCTTCCAATCTCATTAAAATACCAAGTCAAAGCACATACACATTCTTCCCTTCCTTCCATGTATAAACAGCAACTTCCCAATATAAAGCAACACAACTTATGCATGAATGATATGTTCTTTTGCTGACTGCTAAGCATGTAGGCAAATCAAACAGAGCCTTAAGGTGTCTTCAACTAGTGGAGCCACTATAAAATATGAACACTCGGTATAGATAGCTCAAAATTTACATCCTCCAATAAACAAACCATAAAACCCAAGACAAAAAAACCTTCAATCTTCTATAGGTAAAGAAAAACTTAATTAGTATTTGACTGACACTTCACATGTGTCAGACTTAGGCTCCTTGAACTAAAAAATGACTGATTTTAGGTTTTTGTCAGGACATGTATAGAGCACAACCATGGTGGCCACACTAAAACTTTATATTTGAAGGTACAAGAAAAGTTTTCAACCCGTTCCAACTTTTTAGGGCAATGTACCAATTATTGTAAAAAGTGTAACATTCTTGTACTCTATATATAATACTTTCAGTTTCTCACAAAATTCCTGCTTGGTTTTCAGAACAAGTAAATGGTGCACACACATCATTTTCTTTTGTGTCAAATATTAGATGCCCCAGAAGTTCAAGACAAGATTTCAACATACCATATATTTCCCTTGTAGTCTTCGTAAAAAACATGACTGAGTTATTATTATTACCAAAAAAAAAAAAAAATTATCAGTCTTATCACTCACAAAATTCTCAGGGTTCATTAAGCTATCAATGCTTAAATATATATATATATATATATATAGGGTCAGGCTATTGGGACTTAATTTTTTTGACTTAATTTTACACACCCCTTGATAGCCATTCATTTATTACAATCCATGGATAGACAAGAGAAGTTAAAAAGTAGTTTTTTTGGTGCCAACTCAGCAACTTTTTTTCACCGTTACATTCAAAAAATGAATGGCTATCAAGAAGTGTATAAAATTAAGTCAAAAAAATTAAGTCTCAATAGCCTGACCCATATATATATAAACTAGGCATAACAACGCTACTAGAAAAATTTGTGAATGCGTGTATATAAAAGAGAGAAAGAGCGGGAGAGAGAAATAGAAAGGGTAATCATGAATCATGAAGAAATATTTAGTTGCAGAGTTTGGTGAAGTATGAATAGTATGATGTCACAAATTGCTCAAATGGAGTATCTCATGACATATCAAATTATTATTATTAGAAGCTACTAAAATTGTATTAGAGATTTCTGTAGGCATTCTTGGAAACTACTTTCTTCTGCCAAAGCTTACTGTTTGTCAAATGCGAATTAGCAAATCAACCACCAAAATACTTGGAAAATAAACAAGTTCAAGCCCAATCAAACAGAAACCAGAAGGGAAACATATATTTCATTGCAATGATTCTCTGCACGGTTCATATCAGAATATTATAGTTTGGAAAATAAAGGTACAAAATTTGACACTACAAACACAAAATGAGTTCCTCAAGTGTTCTGCACCAATGTCTAACGTTATAACAAAAAACAGAAAAAGGTAAGATACAAGTTCTTTTTGACATGATGAAATATACCTCATTTTCCGACTGATCAGCACTTCTTTGAACCCGTTGCTCAAGTTCCATTAGCTCCTTTCTCAGAAGTTCAAAACGGTGGATTTCATTTGACTCAGAGCTGGCAACACCTCTATTTGAAGTTGTCGGCTCAATATATTCATTTCCCTGGACAGACCAACCAGTTCAAGTTATTTTCACTTTCTGAAGCTAACCAACTGCTAACAGCAGATTGATAACAGAATTTGACGCAGAATAGGAGATAAGAATTATTTGGAAGTTTCTTCATTTTTGACGAATTATTTTAACTTAAATTGATTTCTTGTTTTAATTAGACTCTATATTCTACATGAATTCTTGTTTATTTCCTTTATTTCCTATGAAAAGTTGATTTTTATTTCCTATTGAAGTTGTTTTCTTTTCTAGTTAGTACTTTGACCATTATAAATAAGAGTCATAGTTGTTTTATTTTCCAGCTTTGATGAATTATTAGTAAAGAAAGTTGATTATGTCCCCTAAATTCTGTTTAGGTTTTCTTCAAAAATTTCTCCCCTTCTAAATTTCCTCCTTTTTCCGTCTGGTTCTTCTCCGCTTTTCATTCTCCAATTTTATATCCTGCTTGTCCTACAACAGAACTCTCTCAACCCATCCTTGGTAATCAAATTAAACAAAGGATTATGCCATTAACTGAAGGAACAATTTCTGAGGTTGATAAAACCTCATAAAAGCACTCCAAAGCTAAATATAGATTCTACTGGACTTCGTTAAGAAAATGTCATAACTTATGAAGAATTAATTGCAAAAAGAGCATTCTATGCTACATTCGGCTGAAGTGAAAAATTGAGGGTCAATGAAACTTTCAGCATGACAGATCATATGCAAATAAATATACAGTTTTCTTTTTTTATGTCAATAAAATAACCGAATATTAGGCAAGTAGCCAGCAAAGATTGAAACCAAAATCTTAAGACATATAAGAAGTCATTATTAGATAGCTTCTGATCTTTTGAGCAGAATTTTGATATTAAGAATTCATGGTTAGGTCAAATTTACATGAAAGTTTTATCTACTAATTAATTATTGCGAACTCAAAAGCTATTTCTAAGTTTTGGATTTACTAGCTTGTAATAATAGGAGGCAATCAAGCTAAATCTACTGATACTACGTGAAATTCTCAAGTCCTAGAAAGCATACCAGAGAATACAAACACATTACCATGAAGGAAATTCAGACAGATTAAATCTAATGTCAAAATGAACAGTCTGTGACAGAATGACAGAGATCAGACAGTGGTTTCAGAGCAATGAGCTCTGATGCACAACAAGTTCTATAATTTTAACTTGTTCAATTGGCATTGGGTTTCTGAGAAAAATAAATAAGTATACAGCACAAAACATCAATAAATAAACAAATGTAAAGAAAAATGATGATGATAGACTTGTCTGAAGACTGGGCATACATATTCATCGACAACCGACAACTCAGGCTCAGGCTTCCTGGTGGGAGGGCGCACAAAGAAGCTCAACAATCCACGAGATTGACTGTAAACTCAGAAAAAAAAAATGAATGGTATAGAATAGAAGGAAGAACAGTTCAGTGTGAAATAATGAAACAATGGAATTGAACATTAAGGTCAATCATGTTGGCAACTGCAAGATTTCATACCTTTTGGGCCTATCTTGCATTACATTACCACTTCTTCTCTTTCTGCCCTTCAAGTATATTTGCTGGTCACTAATAGAAGGCTGGGAATCACTATCATCATCTCCCTAGAAAATCAATAGAAAAGAAGAAATATAAAAGATTTTCATATTTTCATTAATGATACTCAATGTACATATGCAAGCTCAACAGATGGAAAATGTGACCAAAAAGCTTTTTTATTTTTTATTTTTCATGAAGCATTAAAAGACTTTGAAAGGACAATTGCCTCTCCCCTCAAACTATTCCTCTGAAACAAGACAGTGCGATTGTGCTCAACAATTATCTGATCTAAGAAAACTAATCACCAAGGATTATTATGAGTTTCACAAGAATGGCAAGCATCACACTGTGAAGAAGGTCGGAAAACTCAGATGACAAATTTGGACTATTGATTGAAACATCAAGTGTCTACACAGGATGTATCGGATGCTTAGTTGGTCATTGTTGGTCTTCATCCTTGTGACTATCATTTATTCATTCCCTATGACTGGTTACAGCTAGTAATAAAAATTTTAGACATCTCAAATACAGCTATTTGCACCAACATCAAATTTTAGGGAACTTAACTGGAAAACAACAGTTAAATTGCTACAGTCCACATGATTGAAAATGTAACATGATGAATACCTGCTTAAGAGAAGCTGCTTTAGCTCTGAAAGATGCCTCTAGGAATTCAGTCTCTTTCTTAAGTTTCCTTATTTTCTCAAGGTCAGAACAAGCAGCTTTTAATTGCTCTTTTCCCGATGTTGAGCTTGACACATGCAATTCTTGAAGCAATTTTTCCAGTCTTATAAGAGCTTCTTCAATACCCTCCAATGCCTAAAGACCAAATGTGAATGCCAGTGCATAATCAGAATAAGAAGGAAGAGAAGAGAGACTCATTTGTAGGACTGAGAAACACATATGCACAGGTTAAACATAAATAACAAAAAGACAACGATATACAGCATGTTGCAGCAAGCAAGAGTGAGACATCATAAATCTTGAAAATGATTCTCACATATACAAAAATGCCTACATACTTACAGGGGTACCTAGAATTGTATTTTCTTTTAAGAACAAAATCCAATCATGCAGTGTAGTAGATCAACACAATTGGTTCATGAATAGACTTTTTTGGTTGGATTTTTAAATAATACCTTTGGAGTGTCTATACAGATTTTGCTTGCTGATGTAAATTAACTGATAGGTCACAAGACTTACCAAGGATTACTGTACATATTAAAAAATAGAATCTAATGATCCTCCAAGAACACAACAATATACGATAAAATGTAGAAAACAAAGAGCAAATATGATGCAATAAATGCTACAGCACTAATGGCAGTGATAAATTTTACAGCATATGAACCCACATGAGAAAAATACAATTAACTTCTGCCTATCTACAACAGATAGTGCCTTTCCAGTCTCCCTACAAAAAATATAGTCATCTTATTCCTTACCCAACAGGACAGTTTTGTAATTCTCTATCAGAAGAAGTGTTAATATTGTTAAGAAATCACATAAATTAAAGGCTTAAGCTTGTAAGTGTAGCCTAACTTAAGTATTTCCTCTTACGCTCGTCACATCCAAGGGTCTACCATAGACTTGCATGTGGACCGAGCCTCACAATCCTTATATGGTTCTTACAAGTGGGCCAATTAAATTTCTTTTTTAATTGACATGATAGAGGATTTGAAATGCAACTTCTAGGTCAATTTGGTTGTGATACCTTATTAAGAAACCATTTTAAGTAAAAACTTATGATTTTAGGTGTGAGCTAACTAAAGTAACCTATAATAAATATATTGTGAATATATTTTATATTAAGTCTCTCAAACCCTTAGGCCCCCACCAAAAAAAATTACTGCATCATTCTAGCCACAGTTTCAATGACTACGTGCAATTAGCCTTCATAATACGATAGAGGAGTCTTCTACAAATAGTCAAAAGCCTAAGAAACGCATATGAAAAAATAGATCTATCAATTTCACAACTGCAAAAGCTTTGCTTCAAGAATTATTCAAAGCTATAATACAAATTTAAAAATGCACAAAGGTTTCAATGCACAGCTTGAATTAAAATTAGCAGAAAACCTATTAAATATAGTGCACTTTGAATGAATAAAGGGAAGAGACCAACTTTATCAAAAGAATCCGACTCTTTCAGAGCTGGAGTATGAGTTCCAGATTCCCTCTCTGCAATCTCATTTCTGCAAGACATTTTCTGAGCACAGGTTATCTGAAAGAACTAATCATTTAAACAAACTTAATGATACACAAATTTGTAAAGAGAAATAGGATAGCAAGATGCCCTCATACAAAATTTCAACCAATTAAAAAATAAAAAATCTTGAGAAAGTATCACTGCAATACAGAAATGTAAAATATATGCTTCAGGAAATAGTCATGGAAGTTAATTAATCAAATGACAATGCATCTTCGGATCTCTATCCCTGCTATATTAGCATCTTTCTAAGACTCTCCTCAAACTCTCAAACTGTTACAATTTTCCAGGTGATTTAATTAAGGGCCCATTCATTTATGCACTCAATTTCTGCATTCCATTATCCTCATAGAAAATGCAAAATACTTATCTGTTTGTTGTTTTCATTCTCTGTTTTCAGAAAGTACAAAATCCCAATTCTACTTATTATACCTAAAAAGTAACAAAACAAGGAAAATAACTTCTCTTTTTCTCCATTGTCAAAACAAAAAAGTAATTTTGAGTTGTTTTATTTTTATTAATTATTTAAAAATAATTTGCTGTGATTTTTAAAATTAGTATGGAGAATGTGGTCAGAAATCCATAATAGAGTTCGACCACAACGACTGAATTGATTATCTTCATGCATATACTAGATTACCTAGTATAAAAGATTGAAAAATCATCACAAACCTCCCTTTCTTCTTTTTTATTTCAATTTCTGGATTATTATATGATGATTTTTTCACTTTCCATATATAGCAATAGAAACAGATAGACTAGAAACGACATCTCTGATTACAGACACCAAAGAGATATTAAATGAATGGAATTAGGATATGGATGAAATATAATAAAATAGAAAAAAAAAATTTGATTATCGAATTAAGAGCAACATTCATAAAATACTCTGATAATTATATTTTGAACTTTTTAGCTATTTTCAAGAGGCCCTATTGAACGACTTTCATAGCTTCCATTTGAAGAATGGAGTTTCTAGATACAATACCAAATGAATTTGTAAATCTTAAAATACAAAATAGAACTTCCTACCTTTCATTTTGACTTTATTCTTTGAAGGAAAAAAAAAAAAAAAAACACACACACACACACCCCAAAAAAAAAAAAAGTCAATCGGCCCNTAAAAAAAAAAAAAAAAACACACACACACACACCCCAAAAAAAAAAAAAGTCAATCGGCCCTATTGCATTCTAAAAATTCTTCAAGTTTCTGGCATCATTATTGATATGTATCCGCTTTTACACTGACCAATATATACATTAAAGCTAGATATATACTAAATCAGTATCACATCCCTGAAAGAAATAGTAATCGTATGTGCATATGATGGAGAGAGAGAGAGGGAGAATTCTGTAAAAGCAATAGCTTACTTTGACATTCCCAGTTCTTTCATGCAGTTGGTCAACCTGTTATGCCTAAACATTAGAAAACAGAACATTCTGTTAAAATTACTTAATTGATCTCTGACATTTTATTGCTCTTTAACTTGTAAATCATAAGCTCAGTTACCCCCTAGACAAGAATTTTGCCGCCTTAACATTTGAAGGGTTCTCCAGCCATTTACTGTATTTAATAAAGCTCTGCATCCAATGAGAACAAACATCTAATACTTGGGGGATAGCTTCAGCATTTGGGGGACCTTCTTGTTTACTTTTGTGGCCATGGGACTGTCTTGGGGTACCAGTGTTGCCAGGATAAAAGGGAAGCCAATCCAACTCTTCACAGACTACCTGTTGAATTGAAAAGTATAATGAGTCACAATAATTCAACAAGAAGCATGCTTTAAGTGATGGTAATAGCCATACTTGCTGACCTCCACATACAATTGATAAGAACTTATAGATGAAAGCTGAGGATAATATAACACACCACCTCCAATAAGGTACCTACATCAATGAACCAGAAAGCTTAACACAAAAGTAATATTATATTTGAAAGGAAAGAAACTGTGATATATCAAAAGCTACCTAATGAAGCCTTCAAGAGGATCATCTATGACATCAAATCCATTTGTTGATAGAAAAGACCGTGTACTTCTGCCCAAGGCAATAAAGAATCCAAATATTGCCAAATCTCTCTCCAAAACCTGCAGTAAATCATTTTTTATCTTCAATAACAGGTTCCATACGATTAATACATTTATACTGCATCCATGCAGAACTGGTAGGCCTCCACCTTACCAGTAATTTATCATGCTAACTGTTTCAGTTAAATTGAACATTGTTAACCTTTCCAAGTGGTGCAATAAAAAGGATCAAAACAGAAATAACCTGTGGATGAAAGTGATAGCATGCTGTAGTTTAAGCATTATGACACATGTATATCAGACGAATTCTGCTTAAATGATGAAGAGGATTAAAACACTTATTTCTCCATCATTCTTCTTCCTCTAGATATCCTAAACCATTACTCTAACAAAATGACCAAAAATTTACGTTGGTATTCATTTTGATTCTTCACGAAAACTTCTATGTTATAAAGAAGTTTGGCAATAAAGGCCAAAAAAGAAAATTAAAAAAAAAAGAAAAAGAAAAGAAAAGAAAATCAGGCAATTAAGGCCTAAAAGAAAAATTGAAAGTAAACCTTAGAAACCCTAGACAGCTCCAATACCAAGAACACAAAGAGAATTTAGAAAGAAATCTGTTTTGTTAATTTAGTGAAAGAACCACAAAGATATATACAACTAAAAAGGAAACTAGCAAAAAACACCTATAACCTATTCTAGGAAATTTATAGGACATAATAGTAAATCTAGTTTCCAAATATAGCACGTTGACTAGAAAAACTAAATCTACCACATTTGAGGGATAGCTGAGTATTTCTCAACAAGTTGAGACAATGACTAAAAGTTCATTTCACCTAGAAGCACAACAATTATAAACATATCTTAAGTTTAAACTTTTCATTCAATAAGCAACCATTTGAAGGGTTCAAAACCCCAAAAATCGTCTCTAAATTTACGTGCTCAGAAGCTCTTAGGCTAAGTACTAACCTCAATACTCTCAGAAGTTGTGAGTCTTGACCATATTTTTTCCCTATCTATAGCTCGCTGCAGCTGCTTCTGTACAAGATCCACCCAAAAAACCACCTCTTCTGAACCACCATCATTTTTCACTCTACATGCTGAAGCTCGAGGACCAAAATGGACAAGAAACTCTCTGCGTAGGCCAATATCCTTAACAGAATGATAAGCTTGGCTTATGGGAATGAGATCAACCAGCATGTCCATCAATCTACCAGTTATGTCAGGAATCATGGAAAAGAACTGAGAGCAAGAAACTTTGGCTGGACCAAGTTTTGTTATGGCAGCAATGCAGGTCAAAGCAAGCATGAGGAGCGAAATGTCACTGGCATTTCCTGACGCTGAGGACATACCTTTCCCACTCCTGAATTTAAATTAAGAGTAAGTTTTCTATATCAACTTTTCAAATGTCAGTAAAAAATAAACTTCAACAGAAAAGTAACACAGAAGTACCGACATACACAGTGGCAGCAGCAAAGCGCTGGTCTCCTTCAAAATAATTTACAAAGGATGTCACCACAATTGGAATTTGCTCAGACCAAAACCAATCATAAGTTTCAGGTTGCTTGGCTGATAATTTATCCCTAATTAAGCTCTCCAGAGGAGCGGATTGTCGTAATAAACTGCATCAATGCAGTAGTAATATAAAAAAGAATTAAAAAAAATGGTAAGATCAAATAGGAAATATAATTTTCTTATCACAAATAATTAACAAATGACACCAAACAAAATTACATATAAATGACCATTACAATCAGGTATTGCATAAAATACAAAAGAGATCAATAAAACCCATAAAATCTGCCTCAACAAAACCACAAAATAGAGAGTTTCAAATGGTTCCCCCAGTGGAAGATAGCAAAGTGCAACTTTTTGCCAAGGCTAGATTATTAAGTCAAATTTCACATGTAGTGTAATAAAGAACTCAAATTTCACATGTAGTACAATAAAGAAACGTCTAAGAAGAAACAGATATAGGTAGAAAGTAAAGATTGGTGATGCTGATACTGATCTTCAAAATTTCACAACTTAACAATCAAAATCACAAAAAAATTGAGCCACGTAAGAACAAAAGTTCATGCCAATATGATTTAAAATAAAGATAAAACAATAATATCCAAATGGGGAAAGTGATCTCACATCCTCATATCATTAAGAGGAGGAGACCCAAAAAGAGATGGTTAGCTGAAGTTCTTGTAAGAGAACTAACAACTTGATGGAGAAACAAAGGTTTAGGAAAGAAAAAGACTCAATGTGACAACACATTGATATGTAAAATGGCAATGAGAAGAACGGGACTAATGACGTCAATTACAGTTGATTCAGTACCTTCTTTGGACAAAAATGTACAAATCCCTGTCTCTGTCATCACCCTGGGATGAAATCTCACTTGCAGCTTGCAGCAAGGAATATACAGAAGCCTGAAAATTTTACGAGACTTCAGATAGTTTAAATGATGTTTGCAACTAAATATAATGCGGAACTGATTAGTCAGAACCTTAATTATGTATAAGCTCAAAGAGTTTACAATCCATTCCCAGCACCCAAAAAGATAAGACATAAACAATTGACGGTAGAAATATGACTGACATACTCCAACAGTTAAGGACCCGCATACATATCAATGACATAAGCATAATTGGGCTGATATGAGGCATCTAAGGTAAGATTTTGTGTATCAAATTGAGAACATGAAAAACTACGAAAATGCATCTAGTGTGGAGACGGAATAAACATGTGTCGTTGTAGCTGACAGGCAGGTAACAAAAACAGTATCTACATGATGCAACACATACATGTCATAGTAGCCAATCAGAAAATATAATGTAGTGTAAACAATAAGTTTCAAAAGTTTGTCGACCGACCTGATAAGAGAGTGTTTTTATCCATGTATTCCTGTCTACACCAAGCCAAGCTGTTGAAAACCAAGCCAGGTTTGAAAGTGAACCCTGTTCTTTAATTGCCAGCTCAAAAACCCTGGCTGCATCATGTAATGATTGAACAAGTTCATCATTATAATCTTTGCCTTGCAATGATTGATTTAGTTTGACCCTCATTTCCTCAACATTGGTACTGGTACTTGCTTGGGGACTTCCATTGACAGTTACACCATCATCAGAAGTCGCAAAGGGCAAGAGGTGTTCAAACCTCCTTGATTTATAAAAGTTTGCAAACAGTTTATTGTAACCCACAAACTGTTGAGTACGGCTATAATTTCCTTTTTCTAAAATAGCAAGTCTCAGAAGGTTTCTCTTCCTTGCATTGCCACAATTACTAAATAGGTAATCCAACTCAGCCCCTCTTCTGCAGGAAATTCGTGTTCTAATTGATTTTTGTGAGAGCCATGGATTTGATGAACTGCAAATACAAAATTCAAGAATAAGCTTTGAGCACACGGTCAAAGTTAATGTCTCAGACAGAAAATTGAAACAAAGACGCTAGCCCTTGTGAGACCGCTTATAGAAGGTTCAAAACTCGTTTGTCCCTCTACTTTCTTTAATCCATTTATCACATTTCCCTTGTTTATTGTTAAAGTAAATAGAGAATTAGGGTCTCGAACCAGAACCCTTAACAACCATTCTTATTATGATTGAAAGAACATGCGTAGAGGCAACATATAGAATTATCAACGGAGAAGCAAATCAGTGATGCCATATTGCCTCATAAGATTCACATTAAAGAACAGCCTCAACTTATTTTAATGATATAATGAACACACTACTCTTTAGTAGCTGCGAAGGTAGAGAACAAGAAATCGAAAAGACTGTTAGGTAACATTTTTTCAAATACATAACTGTTATACAAACCAGGAAAAAGCTAGAAAACTTGTTCTTTTTTTGTATTTGAAAAGTATCATCTAGGAAATACAAAATTGAGTTCAAGGTATTTGCAATATTGTCATAAAACAAGAATTTAGAAAAAAAAAAAAAAAAAACTCTAAAACCACTTCGAAGCACCCACTCAACTCTTAAAAAAAGTTAAAAAAAACAAATGAAATTCATTTCTCAATTTCGTCCTGATTGATGGAGCCTTAGAAGAAGTTCTGAGAAAACAGATTTTCAAAAGCAATTTTACGAAACGAAACAGAACAGCACTAAAATTGACATGTTCAAAACCAAAGGCTAAGCTAAGCGATTGCGCGATAGCTGACTGGAATCAGTCAATCAGTCTTACAATTGGAAGATATAATAATAAGCTGAGAATTTAGAACAGAAATTGAGAGTAAAAAAGAGGCCGTGAGCGTACCTTGAAGACAAGAAGCTATTATACGGTAACTTAACTGCCATATATTAGAGAGAGAGAAGCAGCGCGAAAGTTGTTGTTTGGTTTTCGGGAAAATGGAGAGGAAAGTTTGAGGGAGAAGCAGTGCAGTTTGTGAAAAAGTAAGGGGTGACGTGGCGGAGGGCGTTTATCCGTAGACGTGGAAAAAGATATGATCACATAACATAACAGGTAGCCAGGCAAATGTGTCTATCTATGGTTGGCTGGAGTTTTGGGAACTCTAAGGACGAATATGTTGAAGAGATATTTTCTTGACCGTCGGATAAATTTAAAAAAAAATATATTGTAACCTATATTTATGTGAAACTATTATTTATTTTTAAAAATTAATATTTTTTTCTTAAAAATTAATATTTATCCTAAAAAAATATGAGATTATATATTAATTTTGAGAGATAAATAGCAATTTAATATAAATATGGGTTTAAGTGTTTTCTTAAAATTTATGTGAGGATCCGAGTCAATACCATTTGTGTTGAAATTAACTTACCATTTTAATCGTAATTGTATATATTAATATATCTAAATAATTAAAAAACGCCACATACCGAAGGAATGTTTTTTTTTTTTGTTTGAAGATTAAATTCTACTTTATTGTTAGACTTTATATTTTTTTAATTCATTTTAACTTTGATTGTAAAACAATTTCATCTGAATAAAAAAAAATAAAAATTTTAGTTTTTATCTTCAAGCAAATGTTTGAAAATGTTATTTTAGTCATAATTTTTTAAGATATCCCTATATAATTCATTTATAACCTGTTTATATATAAATTAATATTTTATCTTTAAAAAAATATTATTAGTTATCTCTCATTCATGTATATTAGTTTTTCTATTTGAAGTCTCTCGACTTCAAATTTTTTAAGGCATTTGTTTTTCTACTTAAGTCTGATTGTAAAACTATTTCATCTTAATTAAAAAAATAATAATTAAAATTTTTTAGCTTTTGTCTTAAAGCAAATGTATAAAATTTTTATTTTAGTCCTAATTCTCTAAAATACTCCTATAAAATTCATTTATAATATATTTGTATATAAATGAATATTTTATCTCTTAAAAAACATTATTACCTATCTCTCATTTATATATGTTGGTTTTTATGATATATATATATATATTTTTTAAATATTTTGTGGTCGCCTAAGTTATTCTCATATTAAACCTTATAATAAAATATGACTTCTACAAATATATATATATATATATATATATATATATATATATATATATATATATATATTATAACACATAATATAATTTATTAA
>JANKKB010029455.1:0-23783 GCA_026225775.1 Bursera palmeri | reverse complement strand
CTAAGTTTTCAAAAAATTTCTTCTCAGGTCCTGCAATTATATTTTATGTTAGTCAACATTTGTTGACCTTCATATTCCAATAACTTTACTATTTTATCCCTATTAACAAATACAAAAAGAAGACTAATTTCTAAAGGATAAAATTGAGTTAAATGACTAAATTATCGTTGGAATAAATACCAACATTTCAACTAAGAACTGTAATATACAAATAATATTTGATTTATATTTACAAATAGTGAATAGATTTTTTTTACTTATTATATAATATTTTATTGACAATATTATTTTTCAAAACTTATGTTTGGATAATTTTTATTTATTTTTTTAATTTACATATTTATTCATATTTTATCTTTATTAAATTATTAATATCTCATAACATAATTATTTAGAAAAAAATTGGACAACGCCGTTGTTAGACATTGTTGTGCATCACCCCTTATGTTTCATTTTAATCATCACAAAACTTTTTGCTAATATATTTTCCTTTCAAAAATATCAAGTTTACCTCTATGCTAAATAACATTTATCACTCCTGAGTTTACTAAAGAATCAATTAACTCTCATGATTAGTAGAAACATTTTCTATATTAGTAGAGGATTTTATGATGATTCATTAAACCTTTTAGGGTATAAAGTATAATACCTAACTATAAAGGGGTTATAATTTTTTTTATTTAGAAATATAAGAAGGCAAATAGGGGTATTACAAGAAGACAACTAAAAAATATCAATTTATTTTTTTATTTGCTGTTAACGGATAGAAAATATAACTGATGGACCTGAGAAGAAATTTTTTCAAAACTTAGGGATAGTAGAAAAGAAAAATGATAAAAGTCTCGTATGAGTAAAATTTAAGCAAAAAGTAAGGGTGATGGTTGATAATTACTCATTCGTTAATAGAGGTAAAATTATAAAATTTTTATAGTAAAAAAGTCAAAAGATACTGAGTAAGTAAGTGAAAGATTTAAAAAGAGATTTAAAAAAAATGGACGGTGAAAAAGAAAAAAAAATTCGCATGGGTGAAATAAAAATAAAACATAAAAGTAATTACTCTTTTCTTAATTTTGGTGAATGTGCAATCTTTAAAATATATGTTATAATCAGTCATTTATTATTCATGAGTTAGGAGGTTTTTCTTTCCTCCCGCTCATCAGTTTAACACTTAAAAGCATTAAGATTTTAGTATTCAATTATTTATTTATTTATTTATTTTCTGAATTCAGCACTTATTTTAAGCACTTAATTAAAAATGTTATTTGTCACTTTTTGTAATCACAATTAGCTGAATTGGATTTTAAAAATTTTATTTCAAAAGTACCCCTGTATTTTTAATTACACAAATTAATACATATTTTAAAATAATATATTATAAAATTAAAATTGAAATTCTAAAACTTTTCTGCGCTAGCATCAGATTCGTCGTCGGCCACCGTTCGACGTCGGAGGTGTTGCAGAATAATGGTTGTTGGATTGATAAGAAGATTAAAGCGGGTTTGTTTTGATAGTGAATTAGTTTAAGAAAGAAATTTAAAATGCGCGGGAGTAACCGTTTTAGACGTGTACATGGCAGCAGCAGCCTACTCCAACGCCGAGCTCAACCCATTGACAAACGCCAATCGTCAATAAAAACGAACCCGTATCAGTCGAAGAAAATGCTGACCCAGAAGCTCAAAACCAGGAGCAAACCGGTGCCCATTGGAGATGCCGACATAAAGCATTGGAACATGGCCATTACAACCCACATGCGTGCTAGACGATGTCACTCCGCTCTCGAGGTGTTTAACTCCATGCCTCGTCGAAGTTCCGTATCTTATAATGCTATGATATCCGGGTACTTGTCGAATGACAGATTTGATCTTGCTCGACAAATGTTTGATGAAATGCCTGAGAGAGACTTGGTTTCTTGGAATGTGATAATTAGTGGGTATGTCAGGAATAAGGATCTTTGCGCTGCACGTGAGTTGTTTGATAGGATGCCTAAAAGGGACGTTGTTTCTTGGAACTCTATGTTGTCGGGGTATGGACAGAATGGATTTGTTGATGAGGCCAGGTGGATCTTTGATAGAATGCCGGAGAAGAACCAGATTTCGTGGAACGGCTTGCTTGCAGCATATGTGCAGAATGGGAGAATTGAGGAGGCTTGTTCATTGTTTGACTCAAAGGCGGATTGGGAGGCTGTTTCTTGGAATTGTTTGATGGGAGGTTTTGTGAAGAAAAAGAAATTGGTTGATGCTAGGCGACTTTTTGATAGAATGCCGGAGAAAGATGAGGTTTCATGGAATATTATGATTACGGGTTATGCTCAGAATAATGAGTTTGGAGAAGCACAAAGATTATTTGAGGAGGCTCCAGTGAAGGATGTTTTTACATGGACAGCTATGGTGTCGGGGTATGTGCAGAATGGGATGATTGATGAAGCAAGGAGAGTTTTTGATGCGATGCCTGAAAAGAATGTGGTTTCGTGGAATGCAATGATTGCAGGATATGTGCAGAGTAAGAGAATGGGCATGGCTAGGGAATTGTTTGAGGCAATGAGTTACAGGAATGTTGCTTCTTGGAATACACTAATTACAGGTTATGCTCAAAGTGGCGAGATACCTCAAGCTAGGAATTTGTTTGATAGGATGCCTAGGCGTGATTCCATCTCTTGGGCAGCTATGATTGCTGGTTATGCTCAGAGTGGGTATAGTGAAGAGGCTTTGCGTCTTTTTGTAGATATGAAAAGGGATGGAGAAAGATTAAACAGATCCCCGTTTACCTGTGCTTTGAGCACATGTGCCAATATTGCTGCTTTGGAATTGGGGATGCAGTTGCATGGCCAGCTGGTTAAGGTTGGATTCGAGGCTGGGTGCTTTGTGGGGAATGCACTTCTTGTGATGTATTGCAAGTGTGGAAGTGTAGAAGAAGCATACAATACATTCGAAGAAATATCAGAGAAGGATGTTGTCTCATGGAACACAATGATTGCCGGTTATGCAAGACATGGATTCGGAAAAGATGCTCTAATGCTTTTCGAGTCAATGAAAACAGTGGGTATCAAACCAGATGATGTCACTATGGTAAGTTTTGATATATTATGTCTCTTACAATGTTGATTCCTTCCTTATTGAACGTTTATTTCAACTAATGTAATCACTTGAGGGATGAATATAGGTTATTTTCCAATTGGGTGAAAGGATTGATATAGCTAGCTGTGCGTGATTGGCATTGGGATGTTGAATTTACACTTAATATAGCATTTCAAATTGCTACCATATGCCTCTGACTTATTAAGCAATCTTTGATTGGAAGAAGTTTGAGTCACTGGAGAGTGAACTTTTTTGACTCTTTGCAATTTGTCTCTGCTAGGTTGATTTGCCAATCAATAATTTGGACAAGTCAGCCTAGTTATCATAAAGAAAGTGCCTAGAATGACAAAAGTTCTAAACTGTCCACTGGTTTCATTTCCTGTGTTCTTTTTACCATAATAAAATTACTATAACCATACAGAACTGGGATGGAAAACTCTTGATTAGGTAATTTGCTCTCTTTAGTGATATTATGATGAAATAGAACTGATGAAACAGTACAATAGTGAAAAGTACCTGGTATATTTGAATGCTATCATCTATTTTTGTGCCTGGATCTTGTTTGTGTCAAATGATTCTTAACTTTTAGGTTTTCATCCGTTTTCAGGTTGGTGTATTATCTGCTTGTAGTCATACTGGCTTAGTGGAGAGGGGCATGGAATACTTCCATTTAATGAATCGAGACTATGGAATAATAGCAAATTCCAGACATTACACTTGCATGGTTGATCTTCTTGGTCGAGCGGGGCGCCTGGATGAGGTTCAGAGTTTAATGAGAAACATGCCTTTTGAACCTGATGCGGCAACTTGGGGTGCTTTGCTTGGTGCATGCAGAATTTATGGCAATACGGAATTAGGTGAAAAAGCTGCAGAAGCTATTTTCGAAATGGAGCCTGATAATGCCGGGATGTATGTTCTTCTATCAAACTTATATGCAGCTTCAGGTAGATGGGCTGATGTTAGTAAGATGAGATTGAAAATGAGAGACAAAGGTGTGAAGAAAGTAACTGGCTTTAGCTGGCTTGAAGTGCAAAACAAGATTCATACATTTTCTGTGGGTGATACTAGGCACCCGGAAAAGGATAGAATATATGCCTACTTAGAAGAGTTGGAATTGAAAATGAAGCTCGATGGGTACGTTTGCACTACGAAATTGGTTTTACATGATGTTGGTGAGGAAGAAAAAGAGCATATGCTCAGGTATCATAGTGAAAAGTTAGCTGTAGCTTATGGAATTCTGTCTTTACCACCTGGGAGACCTGTACGTGTGATAAAAAACTTACGTGTATGTGAAGACTGTCACAATGCCATCAAGCACATATCCAAGATTGTGGGAAGGTTGATTATCTTAAGGGATAATAACCGTTTTCACCACTTCAATGATGGTTCATGTTCTTGTGGGGATTACTGGTAAGACTGGAGAGATTGCTTCTAGCTGGAAGTCCTAAATTACAATTGCAGAATACTCTCCAGATCCATTAAATCTTTGCAGATTAACGAGTTTAAATTGAGACTGATCAGAATTTTCCTCAACTCTGACAAGGAAAGAAGTGGACATTTCTGCATGTGAAAGAAAAATCTCATAGGCTTCTTGGGATAAGTGAAATACTTGGATTCCTCCTTAAGTTTGAAATGAAAAAGATATTCCACCTTATTGCAGATTATCTGGGAATAGAGTGTTCTCTGTGATTGATAAAGATTCATTATTCACAAAAAGGGAAACACCAAGGGAATTAGCAAAATTTGTATCGTGGCAGACTTCAAGTGTCCTGAGGAGCGTGCACATTCTTAACAGGATAAATCCCACAAGCATGATTGGACAAACCTGAATTTGCCAAGGCATTGGCCATCATTTTGCTTTCCTGAAAATGAAAACACAAGAAGTTCATTGTTCAGCAGAATTTTTCTCACTCAACAGACAATAATCAAATTTACGAGGACATTCAGAAAAAAACTGTGATGCGTGTCAAGCCCATTCCACACATGGTCAAGCCCATTCCACCCATGGTACAGCCCATGTGTGCCAAGCAAGCCCAAGAGAAGTCAATTTGCTTCAAGTATTGCAAACCCATCAATTGGATGCAAAATAATTCAATCGGTCCAAGACTAGTTGAATTACATGGCCTCCTATTTGAATGGTTATTTTTATAGATGACATTTTGATTATATATAATTTTTTTTTGTAATTTAGGTTGTATAATTCTTGTAAGTTCCATTTGTAATTCTTCTGAATTTTTTGTTCGGTGCCTAGGTGTAGAATCGCCATTTTTCAGTCTCAACTTGTTTCCAAGTCAGTAATTCGGCCTTGGTTCTGCCTCACGGCGCCTAGGTAAGAATCAATCCACGCCTAGGCGTGGAACAGAATTTTCCGAAAATCTCCTCTAATTTTAGTATTTGTAAGTTACTTGAGTGGCTTATTTTTGTCTTTTCCACTCCTTTATAAGGCCTCCCTATATAAAGGCCACTCCACTTGTATTTTGTCAACTTTGATGAATTTATAAACTTTGAGTACTTGTTTGTGTTTTGAGAGAGTTCTCTCAAGCATTTCTCCTTTATCTAATTTCTTGCCAAGGAGATTGGTGGTGTAATCCTTCAAGTTGGTGGATGTGCATTCCTTTATGCTTGAAGCTTTTCATTGGACAATTATCTTCTCTAGTAAATTATCATTTTATTTGTTGAAGTTTCCATCAAAATAGCTAGAGATTGTGTTGACATTGTGTAAGGTTGTTGTTGTGTTGATCGTGGTGAAGGCTCATGCATGTTGTAGAGTTGATTAGTGTTGATATAAGGTGATTTAGAGAGGCGTAATAGACTACCCAAAGTTGGTCATTCATGGTGCTAAATACATAGAATATATACCGAACTAGGAAGGGACAAAGCGAGAGCAACTTGGCTTGAAATTAGCATACTCTTTGTTGTTTGTGGTGAATTCTACTTTCTAAAACAGTGCTGGTTCAAGCACTAAAAAAGAAAAGAAAAAAAGATGAAACAAGCAATTATGCATAATCATTTGCTGCACCATGAAGAATAGCTATTGAGAACCAAGCTGCGTTTGGGTGCCAAGATCCCTTAATGCTCTTACAGGAGTTGAACTTTCTGGTGAACGAGTTGAAATCTCATAATCAATGGCAGAGATTTCTCCATTTTATGCCACCGAATACGGATATGTATCACATCTAGACCCAGATATTCAAAGTTGTTCATTGTGAAATTGTATAGAATAAGTTGTTTACTAATTAATACTTATTCTTTGTTCAGTTTCCGAGCTAATTTGTCGTTATCTTTCGCAACAAATCCAAGTTCTGGAAGTTCATTTTCACAAGTTTGAAATTAAGAACTAGAAAGAGAGCCATATGCCCTTAGTAACAACATGTACGAAGCCAAAACTTTGTACGCTAAAATAAATGAATTGAACTTATAGAGGGAAATGACATTCTTTAATTGATAAACAAATTATTGTTGTTTGATATAAAAACAATTATCCAAAATCAAGAAATTTCCTATCAAATTTATGCTAGATTTCAATTCGGGAAAATTTGAATTAAATTAAATTAGAAAAAAAAAAAAAAGACCACCAACACTGTAAAAACGTAGCTTAAACAAAATTTAATGATTTCAATTTGACAAATAGTTTTAGGTGAGAGATAATAATCCTCTCATGGGATTGGTAAATGCATTCAACTTCATTTGGTTTAGTTCTTTTGTCCTGCAACAAGTGAACACATTAAGGTTTTTTTTTTTTTTTTTAATTGAATATAAAGGTAGGGGTGGGCATAAATACCCAACCCGACCGATCAGGATTTGGTTGGGTTGAATAATGGCCAAACCCTTCTACACCCAATAAACACTTTTTGCAATATTACAAGTAAGTTACATCTCATTTTATATCTATTGTGTAAAATTTTTTATTTATTATATAATTTTAATTTAACTAAACCTGATCGGAGCCTGACTCAAACTGTAAAGTTAACTACTTTGACTAACCTGTCTAACCCGACAATCCGACCCGACTCCGATCAAATCCGAGCATGTTAGGTTCATTTTTACCCGAATCCGACCATACGGTCATTTTTTTCAACCCATCGGGTTGTCGAGTTAGGTCCAACCCGACTTGTGCTCACCCCTAATTAAAGGAGGTCAATGCAATTTTTAAAAATTCAAGAAAGGTCTTTTGATGTTTTAGAAACCAGTTGATTTCCTATATTTTACTCAAATCTCAAGAGAAGTCAATGAAATTCAGTTAAATAATAATTATGCTATGTATTTTCAGTGAATAAAATAAAAAATTGTTTTATTTTCCAAATATACAAGAACATGCCAAATTTGAATGTATCGAATTTGAGAATCCCATCTGGCTTTGGATATAGATATGTAAATAATCAAGAGTACAAAATTGAGGGATGTAGAAGAAAGTGCTCCCACAACACCAATTACGCCAGTAAAAAACTTCTTTCAATCTTATGTTTATATATAGTATAGGTGTTAAATAACGTAAACCGGCAAAGTTTAAGAAGCTCTAGCAGTATGCACAAAAATAATAATTCTGGTGCCATTATACTTGCAATAGCTAATATACATTTATGCTTTATCAGTTGGTAAAAGATGGCGTTACTGATATTTCTTTAACTGTAGCATATCATGACCCTATTTATAAAAATGCGACATCCGTTAGATGGGCACAACTGTCCTCATATCTTTGTGCATTGATCTAATCAGAGTAGTGACCTGCTCTATTTGATCTTCACTTGAACAAGCTGAGAGAAGTACTTTAGCGGTTCCACCATCTGGAA
This sequence comes from Bursera palmeri, assembly GCA_026225775.1. Lineage (NCBI taxonomy): Eukaryota > Viridiplantae > Streptophyta > Magnoliopsida > Sapindales > Burseraceae > Bursera > Bursera palmeri. Next base: position 15,919 of record JANKKB010029455.1, on the reverse strand, counting down.
AACAACCAGCATCAATCATTTCTTCAAAAATTTCTAAGCATCTTTTGTACAGTTTCTTTCTTGAGTAGGCTCCAATTCGGGAAGTCCAAGTCACCACATCAGGTGTCAAGTTTTTGGTAGGAAGTGACTGGAAAAGCCCTTCCATTCTCTCGATGAATCCTGCACGTCCGTATACATTGATCAATATGTTGTATGTGCTGATATCGGCTGCATATGATCCTTTGTCCATTGCAGTTAAGACTTCCTCCATTTTCTGAAACTGGCCTAACCTGCCATACAGGTTCAGCATACTATTGAGAACAAAAGTGTCTGGTTTGAGCCCTGACTTGTGCATCTGGTTCAAAATGTCTTCACATTTGGCAACATTCCCAGCTTTTGAGTAGGCACATAATAGTAGCATGTGGGATTTCATTGTTGGGGTTATTCCTAGCCGCTTCATCTCTTCAAACATAGCTTGTGCATCTAAAACACATTGTGAAAAGTGAAAATAAAAAATAAATAAGTAAATCAATGTTACATATGGCCCAAAAGATTGTAGACCTTTGCTTGGTTTTGCATCTTTGCCAAAGTACAATTGAAATTCTACAACATTTTTCTCTTTGATTCCAATAGGTTTGTGACAGATGGCATATTCAAGAACAATAGAAGCAGAGAGGCAAATTAACTTAGAATTATATATTGATCAATTTTCAGTTAAGAGTATTTACCCTCATAAAGACCAGCTCTACCATATGCATCTACCATGATATTATATGAAGCTCTATCTGGTTCACAACCCATGTGCTGCATTAGTGAAAATATTTCCGCAGCACCATAAGGATAACCTGCACGACTGTAGCAAAGACAGTCAAAAACTTCGGCATGCGTCTTGATACATTTCAAATTTGGAAATAATATATTCTAATTGCTTATTCCAGAAGGATATGTGAACATATACATTTTTTCTGAAAAGCAGGAAATACATGCTATCATTAATTAACATTAGAATAGAATTTACCAAGCAAAATTATGCTCATTGTCCTGCAGAAGAACATAAATTCTCACAATTGTTACCCTTTCAAGCATCATTAGCCATGGTGATAAGACGCCAATCTACAGTATTTTACATAAAAATTAGATGAGTCCATCTATATGTCTCTGAACACATAAATTAATCTATTTTTCTTTTCTTATTCACAAAAATTCACTAGTTTAATTGCTTCAAGATTCCAAGTAAACGAACCTAATTATACACCCAACATTGATAACGTCACAAGGACCAAGTATGATTCAATGCTGGTTATAGCATTACCAAAATAGACTCAAATACAATTCAAAAAAGCCACAAAGTCTGACTTGAATCAATAATAACTGAAAACAGGGGAAAAGAAAACCCTACTCATCATTTCTTAAATAATTTTCTAAAATTAAAGCCAGATAGCATTGAACTTTCAATATTTAGTTTTGATGATATTTTAGGGAACTTTGTCCATAATTTGGACTCTAGAGCATATGCCAATCACATTAACATCAATAGTTTGGTCAGTGAAGATGAAATGAAATGTAATTTAACTGTACAGGATATTAACCTGTAGGCCTCCATAAGGGCATTATAAACATATACATCTGGTTCAAGCCCAGCCTCTTGCACCTGCTCAAATATATCTTCTGCCTTCTCACACAGTCCCTCCCTAGCAAATGCATTCACCAAAGCAGTATATGTGCAGATATTTGGTTTACATTTCTGACTTCTCATTTCGTTAAACAACTTTAAGGCCATATAAGATTTGCTTGCCTGCATGCAATGTGCATTTATAAACCTTAATTCAATGGGGAAAAAAATAATTTATGAAGTAAAATTTAGCAGCAACTAGAAGCATTTTTGTTCAGTTTATTTGCCGTGAGATCATAAAACAACCAGATTAGTAGGGATATTCTATTGACATAGTTTGTTCTTTAGTTACTCCAAAGATGAAATCAGAGAACAAAATCTGGAATGAGCAAACAAGTTCAAAATTGAATGTTTGATATATATCATTCTTCTCTTACAGCTTGAGAATCAGTTCTATTTCCCTTCTTTTTGCTAAGAGACAATATACTCTGACAAAGTCTACACAATCATTTTTCTTTTCCACCATAAAATAAAGATATATGATCAAGGACAAAACTCATGATTTTGTCTACTTGTGGATACAAAAAGCATAGTTTCTTCAACTATGCCAGTTCAGTTCTAGTGTTTGATTTTGTTTTACTGACATYAATGTTACCATCTATATCTTATTACCTTGTATAGTTTGTAATTATTTTGTATATTCTGTTCTGTATTTAAGTTATATTTCCTTTCTTGATTGTATAGCTAGTTGTAGGAGGAGAGAAATCAGCCCAAAATCTCAGCCTATAATTATTGTATATTCTTCTATTTATTGAAAGGAAAGACAATGAAATGGTATTCAGCCACTCAATCAAATTCTATCAATTAAAACCTCTAACAAATATCTAACATGTAAAAATGATTCAAGTATTTTCAGTCAATAAACATTTAAAGAATAGTTAATCACTCCAATCTGACTACCGGCAGCTTGACCTACACGAACTTAACAAGAGATCAGTTAGCAACTTCAACCCAACTTTAGAGAGCTACAGCGTGCTTAGCCTTGCAGATTGAACTTAAGATCATCTCTATATCAACCAACCTAACCCATTGCAAAGTCACTATCAGGGTCTTCCTTGAGGTACTTGATCATTACCAACTTCTAAGAACAATATTAAACCAGCATCACATTCTAAGTTAACAGTTAAATCAGCACCAAGTTCTAACTTTAGTTAAGAACTTCAATTTTTTTGACACCTAATGGCAAAAATTGATGGTTGAATTATCATTATGGTGTATGAGGAAAGTATCTAGAAGAATAATATCTCAGAAACCTCATAGCTTCTATGAAAAGTGAAAACAAACATGATTTTGCCCACCTTCCCGTATAAGTTGATCATCAATGTATAAGTTTCGGTAGATGCCTGGCAGCAATAACGCTTCATTCTCTGGAAGATCTCTATAGCTTTTTCTGGGTGTCCTCCCTTCATCAGTCCATCAATAAAAGCATTATAGACAATAGCACCTGAGGGAAACTAATGAGATATCTGTAAGAATTGACATTATGATTAAAGTCTATGGAAACATATCAAATGTGGAATAATAAAAACAGTTTGAAATCTAATACAAATTCCTCGTTTAAGACACTACTAAATAACTGAGAAACAAAGTGCTTAATGATTCAAAATGGTTAAGATGACAGCTGGAAAGTTTTTATGATTCCAAAAGTAAATTTACCCCTTGAGAAGGCAATTTATAGTCGGACTAGAAACTAAAGTTCAATAATAATGTAGAAACATTAAGAAAATCTTAATTATTAGTTAGATTCTTAAATTATTTAAAAAAAAAATAGCAACGGGGAAAGAATACAAGAAAGAAGTGGTGGTATAGTGATCTGAAAGCATACTTGGTGGAAGGCCATACTTTCGCATTTCAGAAAAGACTGCCTCAGCTTTCTCTATCAGCCCAGATCTGCAGTAGGCTTTTAGAAGAAGGGCATAAGTATCCTCTGTTGGGATACATCGGGCTTCAAGAAGGTCTAAATATATGGATTCAGCCTTCTTGTGTAGTGATTTCTGTCCATAAGCATCTATAAGCAAATTGAAGCACATGACGTCTGGTTGGAAGGAGCTCCTGTTCAGTATCCATTCACATATCTGGAGATTTTTATAGTGTTACACTTATTTAAAGTCAGAATTTGAAAATGAAAATATAAATCATAATAATTAATGGTATGAAGCTGTAAACAGATTCAAGTTGCATGGAAAGATTAAAGGTCAAAAAATATGATGTTCTTGTTTTTTACTCTTTAAAGTTGAAATTTAACAAAATCCAAACAATTCTTTTTAACCATCTCTTAATTTTCACATTCCTTTAGCAAATATGATTCTTTCCCAAAACAATTCCACTACTCTTTTGAACTGATAAGAAGTTGGTAATATTCTTTGTGAAATGGTAAATGTTGAAGCCCTGACAAGAAAAACCTGTTCTTGACATGTTACCATCTAAGTTGTGCATTTTCTACTTTAAACACACACATCATTTTCAAGCTAGTGACAGATCAACCGTAGCTAATACCCTGTTGAACTTGAATTAGTTCATTAGATGGAAGACTTTCCAGATGACGATCTTGTCATTCTAAACTACGGTTACCAAAGTTAACAACTCAGAATGCTAAACTAGGAAAACTCCTAAAACTAAGGGTTGTATCAATAGCTCTTATATAAATTTATTTAAAATATCTAACTTCACCGAGCTAGGACATGCTTCTGATCAAATTCTGAAAGTAATGAACCAAATTTCAATAAAACAATTTAGTAGCATTATGTGTCTCAATTGATATCTCCACCGGTCTCCCAACCCCAACTTAAAAGAACTACAATTAAAGACAAAGTAGCAATTTTTTTTACCAAGATAATTTGATCCCACTGCTTATTCAAACGAAGTTGAACAGCTACATTAACAAGATCATCCCAGGTGGCATGAGTGGGAGGAAGAGTGTCAAAAGAATCCCCAATAGCATTAACATCCACTTCCTTCTGGACAAAGTTCAGGATCTGCTGAGCAATGGGGCTCAACACTGGGAAAATTCCATCAACAAATCCAGATCCATACTTCCAGCCTTTTCCCCTCAAAGAGCCACCTAAACAAAAAATGATAATATGAGTATTCTAAGATGATACAACCTTTAAACAATTAGAACATACATACATATACACAGATAAAGACATGCATAACATATAAGTATACACATACACATACATTACAAAAGCAGAAAAATGAGTACAAAACTTTGCATTACATCGTTTTCTAGAAAGCTTTTTGTGATTAAAGCTTCTCAATTTTCCATGTTTGTCAAAGAAAAACCCATCTTGGTTGTACTTCTTGATAGAAACACCACTAGAGTTGTTTGCTCTCCATCTGAAATCAGTCTTACTGCAGCTTCTTGGTTCTATCAATATATGGTTCAGTGCGTTTCCGGCCATCGACCTACAAAAGCTCAATTGACATTAATTACAAAGTTGGTCACTAGTACATAGTTTCTTAAAAATGTTATCTATGTGCATTATATTCAAAGTTTTTACGTGAGAGGAGGCAACAATGGATTTCCAAAAACAGAACAAGCTAAAGTTCCCCAAAGTTCTCTACTTTAAACCATCATATTAGACCTTCTAATAACTGATAAAAATGGCAGGAACATCTATTATCAATAAGTAAAGAAAAATATAAAAAAATTTAAATTATAAATTATAAAGCATAAAAACGAAGTATTAGAGTACACCCTGTAGTTCATAAAATCTATAGTAACTAAGTTTGAGAAAAATTTTGAAGAAAGCAACCGGAGAATAGAGCATGAAACTGAAAAGAAGTTAGAGATTAAACTACTTCTGTTCACAGAAGTCCAAAATCATAAAATTTTGTGAAAAGTGTGAGAAAACAAAAGCTATTTATAATAACCCTTTAAGCATTCTTGTAGTGACAAAGAAGGAGAATGCTGCAAAGCTTAACAAACCAAAAAACATGCTTATTGACATGGCCAGATGAGAAACATAAGCGAGAAGATATATAACGCGCAAACCAAAAGAGACAGGTAAAGGAAAATGAAGAAAAAAGTTGCAATGCAGAAGCAGAAAGGGAGAAGGAGTAGACTTACATATATAAATGCATACAAAACTGAGTCTGAAGTTGTGGGAATGTAAGAAGATAACCAACTCAAAATATCCAACACAGACACTCACTGCCGTTTGCCAACTTTGTCTGTATGCGCGCTGAGGCCGGGACTATATCCGGGTAAACTACCGGGTCGTGGAAAATCCGAAGACTTTAAAGTAAATATAAGGGGTTAAGTAACAGACACCCCAACATTTTGACAAAATACCAAACTTCCTCCAAATTTTAAGAAAGTATAATAGTCACCTATAAAATTTGATCAAAGTACATAGGTACCTCTAAATTCTTTTTTAAGATTTTTTTATAATTATTTATCTTATTCAAAAGTTAACAAAATATAAAAAATTTCAGATAAGTTTTATTAATCATATAAAACCCTAATATATTTTATTAATCATCATAAAACTCCTTGTTACAATATCAATATATATATATATTTAGTTTTGTATTTTTTAAAATAATTGAAAAGTAATAATTTATGTTAATATTTTAAAATATTGAAATGAATATATTTTTTATATATTTTAATATTATATAATAAAACTAAAAAGACAAATGATATATTTTTGTCTTTTGTTTTTTAGAACAATTTTCTTTTGAGTTAAAAATCATTTATATAAAAAGAATTGCTAACATGGAAGAACCTGAAACTTATAAAGTAGTTATTCTAATCATATTTGTTTCTCACATTTTAATAAATGTTTATAAAATTATATATTTTTAACATTATATTAGATTTTTAATATTTTTAACATTATTTTTTATTTTTATATTATTGAAATAACATAAAATATATATTATACTTTTATATTTTTTTAATAAATTTAAAAGTAATAATATTTTAAAATATTGAATAGATATATTTTAATATTATATGATAAAATCTTAGGAAACAAGTAACATTTTAAAAAAATAATTAAAACATGTCTATAAGAAATGTTTTAAAAATATATATCTATAAAAAAAAAAGTATGAGACAAATATGATTGGACTAGTTAGTTTAGAAGATTTCATATTCTCTCAAGCTAACAATTATCTTCGTTGAGGTGATTTTTTATTAAAAAAAATTCTAAAAAAATATGTATCTTATTTTTTAAGATGTATTATATTAATATTAAATATATAAAAAATATATTCGTTCAATATTTTAAAATGTTAATATAAATTTATTATTTTTAAATTATTTTTAAAAAATTTAAAACTACAATATATGTGTATATATATTAAATTTTTATAACAGTGGTTTTGTGATGATTAATGAAATATATAGGGATTTTATATGATTAATAAAACTTGTCTGGGACCTTTATTATTTTGTTAACTTTTTAAATAAGACAAATAAGGGTAAAAAAAAGTCTTAAAAAAAAAATCTAGAAGTGTCTATATACTTTAACTAAACTTTATAGGTGTCTATCTTATTTTTTAAAATATTGGAGGGAGTCTGTTACTTAGTCTAAATATTAAGGATGTATATGTATTTATCCCTAAATATAAGTGACTTAGAGTTATTTTTAGAATGTAAAAGGGTCTGCATGGAATATTGGAGATATGAAAAAAATTTCTGTTGCAATAGCACTATGTAAAAAAATTATTTTTCAATTATGTTGGATAAAATTGATGTTCAGAATTATTGCATGGGTCAAAAGTTATAAATGTGTTTAGTAAATTTGATTTGAAAATCTAATTTTAAATATAAAGGTTAAAATAGATGTGTAAATGTTCTATAATTTATAATAAGCAACTTAGGTTAATTTAATATTATTAAAATTATTAATATTAAAATAATTAAAATTATTTTAATTTATATATTTATAGTTATTCACATATTAGTACATATATTAAAAAATTTAAGTAAATAAGAAAATAATCTTTCAATGGTATCCATTGTGGGATGCTAAGAGCTAGAGTAATGGTGCATCTAGTGATAAAATTATCTCTAAAATGATCAGTAATAGCTGATTTATTGTTAATTTTGTCATTTTTATAAAAACTTAAGCTTGTAGGTGTATGCTTAAATATTCAGAACTTAATTTAAATATTTAAGCCACTTATAACGTGGACTGGACAGAGCCTCACATGCCTCAGCCAGTCTTACAAGTGAGACGTTGGGTTATTAGGATTCTGATACCATGTTAAGTTTGTCACTTAAATTTATAAATATAGGCTTAATTTAAATATTTAGGTCTCTAATATTTATTACGATACAATGACTAACATAAATGTTGATTTATGATACTAGACGAAACCAAAAGATGTATCTTTGAATGTTTATACTTAGTTCAATCAAGAAAGCTCGTCAAACAATAATGGCAACAAAGTACGATTCCTTAGATTCACGATCCTCAACTTCTTCCTACTTCTCTGATCCATCTTCGTCAATCGAGCCAAACAACCCCAAAAACCCACCTCCACCTCCACCTCACGTGCACTCATCAACTCCAAGCTCACGGTCGCTGCTAAAAACGGTAACCATAATCTCACTTCCATGGTCAAGAAGTTCATGGAGAAGAAAGCGTCATCTGGGTCGGCTTCGTTGCTGCTCAAAACCAAAGGGTCGTCAAACCGGACGATGGGGCTCGTCATTCCGGCCAATGTGATAGCATAGGATCTCAAGAAGACGGCAAGGAAAGGTGGTAACTTTTCCGGGTTGCAGAGGAAGTTGTTTGGGAAAGCAGAAAAGAAGTCAGAGGTGAAAGCTTTGAAGGAAGCGAAGGGAGGTAAAAACGCGAATACGGGAACGTTGGCGATGATTTTCAGGAGTGAGAGAGAGGTTTTAGATGCTAATAAGGAGCAAGGAGATGAGATTTCTCAGCTTAAGTTGTTACTAGAAGAGAAGAGCACTGAAGTGAGTCGTTACTCTATTTTTTTTTTAATTAACAATTATTTATTCATTAATTTATTACTTGTTTAATGGGATATTACTTTTGGACCCTAGAAAAATTAAAAAGTAATTCTATATCTAATCTGAATATAAAACTAACACTAATCCTCAAAAACTTAACTTCCGTTAGTTATATTTAACGGTGCTATAGTTAAACTTAAGATAAATACTAAATATTCTTAATATACTAAAAAATAACAAATTCATACCCTTAATTATAAAGTTACATAAAGACCTCATTTTTTATAGTTCTTTGAAACTAATTAACATTATGAAGGTATTATCGATATTTTATTTACAAAAATAAATGAAATATTTAATAATTAATAAAAATATTATAAAATTAAAAAAACAAAAATATATTTCATTTATTAAATAATATTTATAAATATAACTAATTTACTAAATAATTTTAATAAATTAAGCAAATACATTATTTATTAAAAACTAAATAATTTTAGTTTCATTATGAGGACATTATCCATATTTTATTTATTAAAATAATTTAAAATATTTAAAAATTAATAAAAATATTATAAGAATTTTAAAAAATAACAAAAAGATATTTAATTTACTAAGTAATATTTATAAATTTAACTAATTTACTAAATAATTTTAATAAATTGAACAAGTAAATTATTTACTAAAACTAAATACTTTTAGTTAATTTAAATAATAAAAATATATTTTATTTACTAAATAATTTTAGTAAATTAAGCAAATAAACTTTAGTAAATAATTTACTAAAAACTAAATAATTTTAGTAAGTAAAATTACTTAGTACTTATTTAGTAAATTGTTTAAATTTTACAAAAATTATTTAGTATATGAAAAATATTTCTGTTATTTTTTATAAATTATTATAATATTTTTATTAATTTGTAAATATTTTATATTATTATAGAAAATAAAATATCAATAATACTTTTATAATGTTAATTAGTTTCAAAGGATTACAAAAAATGAAGTCTTTATGCGATTTTGTAATCAAGAGAGTAAATTTGTTATATTTTAGTATATCATATGAGTGTTTATGTATTTATCCTAAGTTTTAATATAACACTGTTAAGTATAATTAACGGCATAATATCAAATAATATCCTTGTGTTTTAGTCTAATCTCAAGTAAAAAATAAATTTACTATTTTCATCAACTAGATCCCTGAGGTTTTTTTTAATCAATTATTAATTTTAACTATTAAAAATACATATTTGTCCCTACTAAAATTTTTTTCCTTAATTTTAAAAAAATTTTAAAAATGAAAATTCAAAAAGTGGAAATTTGTTTATTATGAGAGTATAATTTTTTTATTTTTTATTTATTATTTTTTTGTGTTAAATTAAGGAAATAAATTTTAGTAGGGGTAAATATATATTTTTTGGAGTTAAAATTAAGAGTTGATTAAAAAAAGCAAATCTCAGGGAATAAAACTTGCTTTCCACTTGATATTAAACCAAAATACAATGGTACTATTTGATATTATCCCTATAATTAACTGAAGTTAAGTTTTGAGGGGTCAGTATTAATTTTATATTTAGGTGGGATATGCTTAATGACTATTCAATTGTTCTAGGGTCTAAATGTTAATATCCCCTTGTTTAATCTAAATAGGGTTCGATATGAAATCTTTGTGCCTGAATGGAATTTGCAGGGTGAGAGGCTGAAAGATTTGGGCTTGCAGAAAGGAAAGAACTTTGATTTTGATTAATTAGTTTAATAATTTTAAATTAGAATATATATTAATTTACATAAAATTTATATATATATTAATTTACATAAAATTTATATATTGTACCATTAAATATAATTTTTAACAGAATCTGTAAGACGATGATTTGTGATAATTTTAGAAATTTGGTTGATTAAAATAATAATATATTTTTTACTTAAATTAAACTAAAATGTGAGAATAAATTTTTTATATTATTTTAACGATACGTAATATTAATTCTAATATTTTAGAAAGAATATGATACTACACTAAAATTATGTGATTGTGCTTAATTAGATAATTATATTATTTTTCTATATAAAGCTATTATAAGCCACGATAATATCAAATTAGATATAAATTTAATTTGTGGGATAAATACAAAGACACCCCCAAGGTTTAGTCTAAGTAACAAACTCACCTCTGTTATTCATAAAGTAACATAGACACCCTCAGAATTAGAAAATATGGGAGTCTTGACACATGAAAATATGAGTCTTAATATTATTTAAAATACTAAAATAGAGATTTTTATATTATTTTATAAATAATAAGGATAAATTTATTACTTAGACTAAACATTGAGAGTGTGTAATATTTATCCCCTTTTTTTTACCATCAATTTATAATCGCTTCATCCAATGCAAAGAATTTAATTCCTACAAGATTCCTACAAGGTTTGGGTGATGACCAAAAAGAAGAATATGAGGTCCCACCCTTGACGAGCTATCGGGTACGTTGTACGGTAGCCTCTATTTGACTTGTGGGTAAACGCAAGAATCAATAACAAAAAAACAAACAATCAGGCAAAGTCAAAACTTGTTTGACTGCTACCAAATGTCGGCCCAAATCTAAGTGTGCCCCCAAATCTAAGTGTGCCTCCTGACCCAGGGCCCGTTACTTTTACTGAAGGATTAAGAACGTAGCCGTTTAGTTTGGCGTGTCATATGAATAATTACACTCGTTTCCCACCAATATTTATACACTGACATCTGTCTTTTGCTCTCCACCGTCGTCCCACGCACCACCAACCAACCACTATCCCCATCTACGCTGCGCTTCCATGTCTGTATACACATAACGCCACTTTTCCTTCGTGCAGACTTTGCCGTTTCAGGTTACTGTGGGTTTACTGAAATCTCTGTTATTGTTCCTTCGTCGAGCCATACTCGTATTCGTATCGCAGTGGACCGCCAAAAAGGTGAATCTTTCGTTCGCTATTGTCGCTTTTTGTTCTCGGCTATTTTGTTGTTTGATGTGTCTGACTACGACTGATTTCTCGTGTTGTCGTGTCTGGTACCTGTTCTTGCCGTTTGTTATGGTATTTTGATGCTGTTCTGCATTGTTCTGCCTTTTTGCTTTCGAAGTGCCGTGGCTGTTGCGTGTGTTCAATCTTCCGATTGTCAGTGAAGAATATGTTAAGAATAGGAATGGAAACTGCTTATATGTGTGTTTGGTTTGTGAGAATTATTTGTGCAATAGTTATTGTAATGGTTTTCATAATTCTTATTGGTATCTGCATTATAGGTTAAGTGTGTTTTAATTGAACTTTGCCTTTTTGTTTGGATTTACTGATAGATTCTGTGTATCCATGAACAGAGACTATTTTTCAAAGAATTTTTTTATTAATTTTTATGTGATTTTAAATATGAGCAAAGTTTAAAATTTTTCTGGTTCTACGTGCATTATGAAGCTATGAAATATATTTTGCCCAACTTTAATATACTCTCTTGATCTTGGGTATTGGAAAGTTGTGAGAATGGTTGCTTTTTATTTTTGTGTTGTAGTACATTGACATGCTCAAGAATGAAGTTTTTCTTAATTTACTGTAGGAGATATTATCATATAAGGTCGATAGTTTAAGTAGCACATATTTATACTTATTTTTCCCTCTTCTATTCCTATATATTTTTTATTTTTCAATTTTTTGTTTGTCTTTTTATCTTTTATTTTTCTCTATATATGACCTTTTTGTAACTCTTATTGTTATTCTGTTTTGATTCCTATAAAGTAATTACAGTATAGAACCATGGAAAAGAACTTAGCGAGCTTGTCTTTTTTTTTTTTTTTTTTTTTTAAATAATTNTTGTCTTTTTTTTTTTTTTTTTTTTTTTCACTCATTGTCCGTTTTGTATAGCTTGATTTGGCAATTGTTACTATTATTATCATTAACATTATTGAATTTACAGCTTCTAATTGTTGGCATTAATGGAGTTTGAGGGGAAGAAGTATGGTGTTTGTGGATATTTTCCAGAATTTGGAGCAATCTTCATGTCAAACAATGTGACAAAAGAAGAATGTTATAGACGAAGACTATTAGGTCTTCCATCCGGGCAAGCACACTTTGTAAAACAAGTTAAAGCTGGAATGCTTCTGTTTCTGTTTGAATTTGAGAAGCGAGAACTTTATGGAGTTTTTCGAGCTAGCTCCAATGGGGCAATGAATATTGTTCCCCATGCATTCAGTTCATCAGGGAAGCAATTCCCTGCACAGGTATTTGTATTTATATTAACCTTCTGTTCATTTTGCTCCTTACAGTAATTTTCTGGAGAAAGCTACTGCAAGGAAATACTTAAAATTTAACAACTTACTGTATTATACTTAATTTTTATGTGGAATTTTTCCATTCTCTTTGAAGGTAAACTTCACTCCTTTGTGGCACTGTAGTCCACTTTCTGAAGATGAATTTAGTGATGCCATCAGAGAAAATTACTACTCAGCAAAAAAGTTCAATTTTGGGTTGTCTGAGGATCAGGTCTGTTCCCTTTCCTATCAAGTCACCTCATGATCGAGTTAACATCAGCTTCTCATTCTATCTAATTTTGCAGGTTCATAAGCTTCTATACCTTTTTGGTTCGCGAAAGTTAAATCCTCAGAGACATTTCTCCAGACACTCCACAAAAAAATCCCAAAGGGCAGCTGATGATGAAGGGTGTAAAATCAGTAATAAGGTGGAAGATGAACTTGATTGTGACAGCAATCATGGATCAGCAATTTCTATTAAGTACTTTGGTACCCACATTAGCGAAGGTGGAGCAGATTCTTCTGTTCAGAATCAATTTAAGCCATCCTCAACATTCTGTCAACCAGAGGAGCAGCAAGTCTTAAAACTTTTGTGTCCAGCATCTAGTGGAAATCGAATTGGCTCTCTTGATTATGATCCAGATGACCCCAGTATCGATTCCTGGTGCTCATTATCGAATGGAATTGACCCCCCTCACAGCGGTAATGCTGTGAATATCCTTTCATCTGGAAGCCAATCTTTTCCCTCATATGAAGTGCCGCAATATAGTGGTTTGGGTAACTCTATTTCAGTGCCTTCCTTCAACTGTTATCAGAGCTCATGGAGAAGTACAATGCCCCCATTGGAGGCTGCATATTCTGAAGACATGGCTAGAAATTATTCTGAGAATGAGGGTTATAGAGGTTCTTCAGTTCCAATACCCTCCTCGGCTCCTGTCCACTTTTCATACAGTGGAAATGTTCATAGGATGATTGAGGGTGATCATTCCTTTAGTCCCAGTCAGTATCCTTCATTTGTGTTAGATTATAAGCATCATGAACCATCACAAGAGAAAGATCACAGAATGCCACAATATGGAATCAATGAATCTTTTCTTGCTAATGTTCCAATGTCAAAAGAGGGTCAGAGCCAATTACAGGGTCGTCTTTATTCTGTTGAATTTAAAAGCACAGATCTGCATGTCGATTCTTCATTGAAACCCAATGGCTGCCATAATTCTGAAGAAATGTATTCTGATTTTCAAACAGAGAGGGTAAGTGTGTTTTCACGCTTAACTTTGGCGTCAAAAACACATGATGATGACACTGTTGATACTTCAGTGAATGAAGTCATGTCAATGCTGCACCAGAGTCACCATCAGTGGTTGAGAATGAGAAAGGGTAAAAATGATGCTAAAAATTTTAGTATTGAAAAGCAAACCTTCTTGAACTCTAGATCACTGAAGCATTCCTTCCAGAAGATTTTGGAGGAAGTGAAAACACATATTCCAGCAAGTGAAGAGAACTGTGACCAGTTTGCTGAAAAGACATGTTTTGTGGATTTCAGGCGTCGTAGTGAAGTTCGGAAGACTGATAACGATGATACTAAGACTGGTGGCTGTAATGGGAGTGCAGAAAGTGAGGGTTTTTCTGGTGGACTGCGAAAGAGGAGGAAGCTGATCAGGCCAAATTTCAATATCAGTGTTGACACCCCAAAATGTGAAATGTTACCTATATCAGGTCAAACCAGTAATGAGGACAAGGACATTATTGAAAATGTTGATGAAGATGGAAAAGAAGTATCACAAAATGATGGCATCGAAACAATGCCATCTTCAATTGAGGAACTTGTAGCTGGCGGATGCAAAGACTGCAAAATGGATTTCCAGCAAAGTGTTGAAAATGGAAATGAAAATGATGCTCTTACAAGCAGTTGTGAAATCATCACTGGGCAGTGCAAGACAATCAGCAACTAGACTCAAGATTATTTCAAGAGTTTGATCACGTCAGTGTAGATAATGAAGTTAGAAGGAAACTAGCATCTTTGCATGCTTGAAGGACCTGAAATATTTTGATGAAAGGCTTAAATGTCTTCTACGGCTTTGCTGAAATACAAGCCTGCTTTTGTTGAATGTGATGACGTATAAAAATTTGACTTGAATTTTCTTTTTCAGTTATTATTACCAATTTTCTTTTTTCAATTATTATTACCATAATAGTTAAAGAAAGTATCTGGTCTGGATAGAATTTTGTGTTCAGCAAGCAAATGTTAGCGTTTGGACTCTGTATTCAGGAATGAGTGACCTATGTTTTTTGCATCAGGTGCCTGAATCTTTTCGATTTTATTAGAAAAGGTGGTGGGAAGTTAGCAAAAATAACCAAATGGGGACGTTAGAAATGAAAAATAGCTAAAATCTATAATTCTCTCATCCATCTAGTCAACATCATGTCAATTCACCTATTGGGAGGAAGGAACTTAATTAATTTGGTCAAGTCAGGAAGATAATATTATTATAAAAGTTCAGAACTCAATCCCTCGCACACAATTAATTCTCTTCAATCCATTTACAGGATGGTTCTGCTTTTTGAGCGAAAGAATTCGACTATGAAATTTATGACCTTTCATCACTCACTAACGCCACAGAAGCTTAGCAAGTTTGACCAATCCACTGAAGATGGCGGAGGAAGCGAACCAAGATGGAATTGACATTTTTTGGAGCTAAAGTCCAAATTGCTCGGGAAATAACCCAAAATAGTCATATTTTAGGGGGGTCTTTCAAAAATAACGAAGCTTCAATGATTCTCTCATTCACCTAGCCCTCAACAGTGATATTTCCCTTATATTCTCTATTTACCCTCATATTTTGTTCATGGTACTGTTCACGATACTGTTCACCCAATCGATACTGTTTACGTTACTGTTTACAGACGTTTCGGATACTGTTCATTATTCATTTGACCATCGGTACTGTTCACGACACTGTTTATTGACGGTTTTTACTGTTCACGGTACTATTAATTTAACGGTTCGGCACTGTTCACTATTCATATTGTCGGTTTTTTACTGTTGACGGTACTGTTTATT
>JANKKB010029454.1:0-23767 GCA_026225775.1 Bursera palmeri | reverse complement strand
TTCAAATTAATAGCACTTAAAGTATAAAAAATGTTATTTAAGCTCATAATAAATGTACACTTTTAAGTGCTAATCACTTTACACCTTCAGTAAAATAAAAACTACTCACTCTACCCAGACATAACCCAAAGACTATCTAAGATTCTCTATGTGAGCTCCAGATCACTGCCACTAAACTTTTGACCTCGGGTACCTGTGGAGGAAGGGATGAGCAACACAACCTAGTAGGAATTTCTACAACTACACAGTTCTATAATATTTTAAACTACAAGCATGCATCAAGCAATTCACACAATATAGCATATCATTCACACTTCTCACTCTCCTACATACCGATTTCACTACCGAAATTTTCTCACCAACAACCATCACCACACATGTGACACACCTACACATCTCAATTATGTGCAACCCAACCATCAATCCAAGACTTTCCTTAGATCCCGTATCTCAACAGGCTCATCTAAGGATCCTCTCGTATCTCAACACCTACTATCAACAACTATATTTACCATGTCGTTTCCACAACGACTCAACAATATCTACATATACCGATTTTTAATCTAGTGTTTTCCTTAGACCTCAGATAAGCTGGACCTCTAAGGCCTAACACTAGAATCATATCAAGGGTGTTTTTCTTAGACCTTAGATTGACTGAACCTCTAAGGCCTAATACCATAATCACATCAAGGGTGTTTTCCTTAGATCCCAGATCGACTAGATCTCCAAAGTCTAACACCATAATCACATCAAGGGTGTTTTCCTTAGACCCAAGATCGACTGCACCTCCAAGGCCTAACACCATTATTATATACAAAATTCTCTCACCTCATCACTACTGACATGTCAAAATTTATAATAATATCTTCCAGTATTGCTTTTCTCATCAAAAACCCATCATTCTGGGATCCTGCACACAAGGCATGGCTATCACTATCATCCTGTGCACCCCCATGGATTCTCGTGCACTAAGTTAGGCCAATCCCTAACTCAGTCAAATACCTCCCCTTCGAATTTCCTACACACTCAACTAGGCCAATCTGAGGTCCATTCACGTGATCCACACACACGTCAAATCTCATGTGCACGTCTGTCATCACACACATGTATTTTTGTTCCTATTCCAATACTACGATCATACACATATCATGTCGTCCATGTTCCTCTTGGATCCTGTGTTCCACACTGGGCCCATCCAAGGTCCAACATGCATTTCTGATTTACAATTATTCCACCACATTACCACTAGCTCATATGGCTATAGTCACACACGACTCACTTGTGTATCATTCATCTCATCTCGTACATGTGTTCCCGCATCATCTGTACTTCATTAATCCTATCAACCATGACCACACACACATTTGTAACCCGTATGGCAAGCACACTCATCAGTCCCATCATGCACATTCACATACATACTTTCCATACCCCAGTCATCCTATCACATAACCATTTCTCACACTACCATGTACTGCACCCACAATCCACACCAGGATCATGCTCCGGCTACTCTTTCACATGCGTACGATCCAATTCAGTGACTAACCACTTATTCCTATAAAATATGGTCATGCACATATGACCCGTATACGCACATATACTATTCACTCATTTTTGTAAATCCATATACACATACATGACACCCGATCCATGAATACCATATATCCTATTTACACTCATATACACTTTCTATTTCTTATGCCACAATAATAAATTAAGTTCACATGCATATCAAAATAAAATAGAAAGGTGTAGTCAAAAACCCCTACCTCGATATGCGAACCATAGTTTTCTGGGCCCTTCTCTCTCTTCCTTATATGTATTGTGAATTCTATCTGTCCCAGGGGTCCCAGATGAGTCCTCAGAGTTACGGGGCCAAGGCCATGCAAAACTAAAATCGAGGGGTTAAACAATATTTTACACTCCAGGGTTGTTATTACAAAGTAACAAACTATTAGGGGTCCTAAAAATTAACAAGACAGGGTAGAATTGCTAACCTGAAAACTCTCAGGGGCCCTGATGATAAAACACCATACAAGGGAGCATTCGCTAACTCCCAAAGCTGTAGGGGTATAACTGCTAAAGATGCAAATGCCAAAACACAAAGCTGAGGGGGCCAACGAATTTGCGATGGTAATCATGATTCACCGATCGCCACCGGTCATGGGGTCTGCTGACTCAGAAAATGACATGCTAAAAAATGACACAGGTGAATATTTTCGGTCAAATCTATGGCAATGCAGGCTATTTCTAGGAAAATAGTGGCCACCACCAGAACCAGGAGGCTGAGAGGGTTCCATCGCCACCCTTCTCACAGCCTAACTAGCCGAGAAGTTGAACGGTCACAGAGGCGGCGGCGGTGGTGATGGAGATTTCTGGCGGACAGGGGTGTTTGTGATGGTTTTTTGAATATCCTAAGCCATTATATGATTATATAGTTTTTGGGATTTGGGGGTCCAAGTACAAATTTTTAAACCTTCAACATTCACGAATCCTATTCTGAAATCTTGGCATCTCAATGCCAACTCATCTTTATCTAATCAACACTTACATGATCCTCAAAATATGAACATCAGGTACTAAAGATAAAAAATCCACTTACCCCCTTCAAATTATTTTTTAGTCTCAAACCCAGAAAATTCTTAAATTCATCTGTATCATCCAGTACATACACAACGTCATTACGTATGTTTCATTCAATACGCATCAAAAACATGAAATTTCTTGATTTCAAGCTTTGAAATCTTTCACTTATACGTTACACTATTTCTAAAATTCGGGTTACCACAGTACAACTGTTACTTTCTTAAAAGATGACTATATTAGTAACTTTAAGTCTAGAAGCATGATAGTTCTAGAAGAGATGACTGAAGATTCCAGAAATAGTATGACCATTCATGAAATCATTGAAGACTCTACATCTCAACCTAGAACAAGTGATCCAATTCCTCTACCTCCTACGACAACTTGTTGTAGTGGGAGGATGGTCAAATAACCTAACAGATTCATTGGTATAACTCAGTATACTATTTAAGATGAATCAGATTTACTTCTTATGAAGAAGCTATGGATTATGTTGATATAGTATCTTGACAAAAAGCTGTGAAAGCAGAAATTGAATCTATATATTCCAATTATCACCACAACAAAATTGACTTTCAAAAACAAAATTCCTAGTGATGAAAAGAAAATTCGTTGAAAAAAGGTATATTTTGAAACGAAATCATCATTTCGTCAGGAAAAGTGCTATAAAAGTCCTGGTGGGGTGATTAACATTTAGCAATGAAAAAGTTCAGTACCAAAAGGTTAAATCAAACACTAAATATCATTTCGTTGCTAAAGATTTGTCTCTATTTTTTTGTCTTTATTTGTCGAATCTTTAGTGACGAAAAATGTTATTTTGCGACAAAATTTTTAGTGCCTGAAGAATGTCTATTAACAACAATAAGATTTTATCGTAAAAAGTTAAATAATAATTTTGACGTATTTTTAGCAACGAAATATTTTCATTGCAAAATGGTATTTAGTATTTTCATTATATGCAATGAAATTTTTTGTTACAAAAAGGTATATATATATATTCTTTTATAATTTAAAATAATATTTAAGAATTGTTATAAAATTTTGGAAGTAAAATGAAAGATAATTATATCAAAAGAAAATTTTATATTAATTATAGATAAGAGGTATAGTTCCTAATAGATAAATTATGGTGGAATATATTATAATTAAACATAGAAGATGCTAAAATGACAGAAAATCAGCGCTGCAGTGCTCAATTGTTATCTAGAAATCAGATTTTCTGCCTTGTTTTTGTAACAATTTCTTTGAATGATCTTCAATTGTTTTTAAGTACTTATAAGACAACAAAAATCACCACGAAGTAACTTGATCCTCGGGTAAAACGCAAAAATCGAAACTAAAAATATAACAAAATATTAAAACAAATATTGGTCTATCAGGTGCCCATCCAAACTTTTATTCAACAGTAAACATCGTCAATGTTTATCCACAAATCATAGAAAAACCATTGAATGGAATTTCAGTAAAGTCGCAAAATAATTAAAGAAACAGTTTAAAGCTTTGACTCTGATAAAGTTGTGGGACAGCCACTTTAGTAAAATCGAATGGAAAACATTTGTCTGATCAAAGTTTCCCAAATCACTAACAGAAAAACAAAATAAATATTGTAATTGAAAGCATATATATCTTCTTTTTCTATGATATCTTGAAAGATTACTCCTCTTTTTCTTTTATAGAGAGACCAATATTCTGACACATGTCACAACATTTTACCGTTGAGCATGTCAAACAAGTACAGTGAGTCCACTATAGTCATATCATATCTCTTTCGTTGAGTGAAAACAAAAGAGAAAAGAAGCACTATGGCTAGAGCTCTTGCCTCTCACAGTCTCTCATGAATAGCCTCATCAGGAAACTGTTTCATTTTCCATTAGACTAAAAACTTTCTTCATCTCTGTTTGATGAACATCTTATACAAACAATGGATATCTGCTTAGGCTCAATCTCGGCCCTATTTCATGGCCTTATCTCTCGTTTTCTATACTGCACAATTAGAAAAGCTGCATATATAAGTGGGCTTGAAAGAAATCTTGATGCCTTGCAGACTGAGCTGCAAAAGCTACTTGAAGCAAGGAACGATGTGTTGAGGAGGGTTAACGTTGCTGAACAGAAGCTAATGAAACGGATGGATCAAGTGCAAGGCTGGCTTTCGAGGGTGGAAGCTGTGGAAGCTCAAGTTTGTGAATTACAGAAGGTTAAGTCTCGAGAAATTGAGAGCTTGTGTCTTGGAGGCTACTGCTCTCAGAACTTCAACTCAAGCTACAAGTTTGGAAGAAAGGTTTATAAAATGCTTCTACTTCTGGCTAGTTTGAAGGGTGAAGGAGCTTTATTCGAAGTGGTAGCTGAGAGGGTACCGGAAGATGTTGTTGATGAAATCCCAATTGAGCCAACAATAGTGGGTTTGCAATCAACACTATATAAAGTTTGGAGATGTCTTGGAGAAAAACATGTTGGTATTATTGGGTTGTATGGCACTGGAGGAGTTGGCAAAACCACCTTACTAAAACAAATCAATAATAACTTCTGTAATCAGCCTCATGCTTTTGATGTTGTGATTTGGTTGGTTGTGTCTAAAGAGCCAAAATATGAAAAGATTCAAGAAGATATTGGGAAAAAGATAGGTTTGCTCGATGAATCATGGAAGAATAAGACTCTTCAAGACAAAGCTCGGGATATTTTTAAGATTTTGAGTAAGAAGAAGTTTGTTATATTGTTTGATGATATATGGGATCAAGTTGATTTGGTCGAAATTGGTGTCCCTTTTCCTAGCTCGGAAAATGCATCCAAGATAGTTTTTACAACTCGTGAGTTTGAGGTTTGTGGCAGCATGGAAGCTCATAAGAGCTTCAAAGTTGAGTGTTTGGGATATGATGATGCTTGGAAATTGTTTCAAGAGAAGGTTGGAAGAAGCATTCTTGATAGTCATCACGACATTCCTGAGCTAGCCAAAATCATCGCAAAAGAGTGCTGTGGTTTGCCACTTGCACTTGTTGCAATTGGTCGAGCAATGGCTTGCAAGAAGTCACCTCGAGAGTGGAAACACACAATTGAGGTCTTAAAGAAATCTGCCTCCAAATTTTCAGGTATGGAGAAAAGGGTGTATTCTCGTTTGAAATTTAGTTATGATAATTTGCCTAGTGATATAGTAAGATCATGTCTCTTATATTGTGGTTTATTTCCCGAAGACTATAAAATCTCCAAAAGTGAACTGATAGATTGTTGGATTGGTGAAGGTTTTTTGGATGAATATGATGGAAGTGAAGTATACAACCAAGGATACTACATTATTGGTGTCCTTATTGATGCATGTTTACTTGAAGAAGAAGAAAATGGCGAATATCATGTGAAAATGCATGACGTGATTCGTGATATGGTTCTATGGATAGCTTGTGAAATTGAGAAGGAGAAAGAAAATTTTTTAGTTCAAGCGGGAATGGGATTAACTGAATCACCTGTGGTTGAAAAATGGAAAGGAGTAAGAAGGATGTCACTAATGGAAAATAAAATTGAGAATTTGTCAAAACCTCCTACATGTTCTAATCTCGAAACTTTGTTTCTCAATTATAATAGCTTGAAGATGATCAGCCGTGACTTTTTTCAGTTTATGCCTTCTCTCAAGGTTTTGAACCTATCACATAATCGATCTTTAGCTAAATTACCATCTGGAATTTCGAAATTGGTTTCACTACAATATCTTGATCTATCTTGGACTTCCATAAAAGAGTTGCCAATAGAGTTAAAAGCCTTAGTGAATCTTCAATGTTTAGGTCTTGAGCATACAGATAGCCTATATAAAATTCCAAAGAAATTGATATCAAATTTTTCAAAGTTACGAGTACTAAAAATGTTCGGATTACGTGGCTATTCTGGTCAAGCAGCAAAAGATAGCATTTTATTTGGTGATGGTGAATTGTTGGTGGAGGAATTGCTTAGTTTGAAATATTTAAATGTGTTGACCATCACTTTAAGAAGTTCTCATGCCCTCCAAAAATTTTTGAGCTCTGTTAAGCTACAGAGTTACACTCAATCTCTAAGCCTTCAATGCTTTGATGATTCAAAGTTGGTCAATGTTTTTGCTTTAGCAGATCTCAAGCATCTACATAAACTTTATTTTTACAATTGTGAATATTCCGAAGTGTTGAAGATTGAGCATGTACCAGAAACCCTCAAGCGTTATGGTTTCGACAGCCTTGGCACGGTTTTAATATCATTTTGCTCCAAATTGAGGGACTTGACATGGCTTGTTTTTGTTCCAAACCTCAAGTGTCTTTATATATTTCGTTGTGATGAGATAGAGGAAATAATCTGTGTTGAAAAATTGGGTGAACTTCTGGAGATGATGGCAAATGTGAGTCCTTTTGCGAAACTCCAATCTCTTGACTTATGTTATCTACCAAATTTGAAGAGCATCTACAGGGAGCCTTTACCCTTCCCTAATCTCAAGGAAATTTATGTTCAAAAATGTCGAGAGCTCAAGAAGCTCCCATTCAATTCCAACACAGCAAACAAAGGTAAAGTTGTTATTATAGGTGAGGAAGACTGGTGGAAAGAGCTGCAATGGGAGGATGAAGCCACTCAAAATGCCTTTTTTCCTTGTTTTGAATCTCTTGATTGATGAGGGAAGGATGTTGGCGTGCATGGAGATTACTAGTTTGTAAGTTCATCTAAAAGCCCTTTTATTATTTTTTTCATGTGTTTAGTTGGATTTGTGGTGGCTCATAAAATTGATAGATTCTATGGGCTTGCTAGTTGCTTCACATTCATTGACTAGCAAGAGCATCATATCAAAAGGAAAATGTTATTTGCTTTTACAGGTGTGTATTAAGTAAGAAGATATGAAATCAAATAACTTCAACATGATGTAGCATATTATGTTATTTGATATAAATGTTATAGCCTGAATTAACATTTAATATTTCCTTGTTATTTTCAAACCTTGCACCAGACACCATGATTGTTCCTATCAAGAACAGAGAATTTGGATAATCTTTTAAAATGTGTTGGCTGGGTAGATTATTGCAACAATGACAAATGGAACTTTTTTTTTTGGGAGGTACATAACAGACTTTTGGACTTCAAACATATGAAACTGCATCATACATGATACAGCATATATGGTCATTTGAACCCTGATATATTTCCTTTGTTTCAGGGTAGACTACAAAAGCAGAGACCTTGCTCTCCAAAAGACTTTGAGACCTCTCTAGTTAGAGGTCCATCCATCCTTTTAGAGGTTTGATCTCTCTTGATATCTCATCTCAAACAATAACTGACGATTATTCAACATTACTATAAATTTTAGCTTGTAATAATGTATAATAATTGATAGTTTCTGGGATATGGTACTTTACCATTTCCTACTGCTTAAAATTCATGAATGATTGGCCTTCATTAGGCCCTCCATCACTCAATGGAACACAAAATTGGCTCCCATTATCTAAAAACCCTTTCATTCTCTTGCCATGTATTTATTTAGATGGTGGTGTCTCATAAAATTTATTGATTAAAGTGCCTGTTAGTTGCTTCCTATTCATTGGTTAGCAAGAACATCAATGGAGAAGGTTATTTGCTTTTAGAGGTGTCAAATATATCATATAAACTAAGATGGTATAAAATAAAACAACTTAAACTTGAGATAGAATGAGATTGTATAACCGCAAAACCATACGATACACGGACTATAGAAACACAATGCTAAAAGTATGCTTAAAGTTTCATTTACTTTGGAAAAATTGACATATATATAGTTGATTTGACAGTGTAAGGTAGAGGATCTGTATAGTGCCTGGAGTTCTATCAATCTTTACAACTTAAAATTATTGAATGAGCAAACTCTTATCAACTCTTCGATTACTCTGCAGAGCAGAACAATGGCATCAGAGGAGCTGTCAAACCCATTGAAGGAAATAAAAGTCAATTACCATTTATGTGATCATCGAATGATAACTACAACCAATTTCCATTAAAGAACTCTGAGTTACTTGGGGTATTTGATATTCAATCATTTCTTGCTGCACTTGATTGCCTAGTCTTGCCTTGATCGGTCTCAATGGGTTGTCCTCAAATTCCTTTGAGAAGAAAGAATTTGAATCTTCTTCCCACATTAAATATGCTTCATTTAGCATTTTTGTTCATGTTATAGTTTCTTAAACAGAAACAATTATTTGGAACTTTGGCATGGAGACTATGCAATGTTTGGAAGAGTTGAAATTTGCTTCATTTTATGTATTGATTGTTTGTGGCTGTTAATCAATATTCTGGAGTAAAGACATTCCTTTATTGAATTAAGCTTTTCAAATTATTTTTTAGTTCAAACCATACAAATTTTTTACATCATATGTGAAATTAGAAATCCCCTGTTTTCTCCTCTGTTTTGAGACTCCAAAAAGAATAGATTGGCTCTGTGAATTAGTGTATGAAATCAAACTGCATGCAAGATAGTGCATTCCCAAGATTGTCAATTGAATTAATGAATGATAAAATCATACTTCTCATGGTTAAACCAATTAACAATTGTTGCCCAAATCCTTCTTGTGCTCATCACTGAAAAATGGTTTTGGAGCAAACTTAGGTTCACAAAGTTTTCACCACTCCAAATGTGTGAATATATATTTCAAGCATTTTTTTCTTTTTAAATTAAATTATGATCAATATTTATTTGTTAATGTGAATATTTTTTTCTTTGGTGTGTGCATAAAAAGCCTTCCTAACATGTTAAAAAGACTACAGGATCTCCCATGAAATCAAGCATTCAACTTTTTATTGTTCTCTCTCAAAGATTACAGAGATCTCCCTTGAAATCAAACGTTCTCCTCTCTACTGCTCTCTCCCCAGGTAAATCTGATATAAATTTCCTAATTCTAAACCCTAATTAATTGGCTTTTGGTTGAAGGAAGGCAGTTTCAGAAACTCTTGTTTAGGGACTTTTGAGAGCCAGCTATAAAATTTTAATTTCTTAAAATACTTGTCTCATTCCTCTTCCTTTAGCGTAGATTAATAGATTTGTGAAAATTGTAATAAATTGCTTTCAACGTAAACTAGAAATCTTGTAAACAATGAATTAAGGTACTCAAATCAAGATGGGTGTAAGGGTATTTGAGTAATATTATATATACTAAGTCTTATAGATAAATTGATATAATATCAAGTAAATCTAAGGTAAAAATATCGATAAATAATATAATATAAAATGAATGATATTATATTACTTTATATTCGTAACATTATTCAAATACTCTTACTCAAATCTCTGGGGAGATCCTTAAATAGCAGCTTCTTAAATGAAGAAGAGATAAGTGGCATTTCCTCAAAACCCAGGAAAGATAAAAATGTAAAATTACACTATCGATAAGAGAAAGTAGAAAACTTATCTCTTTAATGGGTTTCACTATTAATAACCATTTATATTTTTGGATACCTTATTTACGGCCCAAGGATGAGGCCCAAATACCAATAGATCAAGTCCAATAAACCATTTTAGCCCATTTCCAAACTATATGACCTGGGTTAGGCCAATATCGAATAAGAAGCCCTGTAAATCAGAGGCCTAAGCCATAATAGTCATGCCTATTTTTCTGGAGATTATTCATGAGATGCCACCTGTCAACTCCTTGAGAATCTTTTACAGCCTGGATCTTCCCACAGCGACCCCATGGCCTCTCTCTTAAAAGTCATGACCTATTGGACCATGGATGACATAGGCTCTGATTTGCAGGCTATAACCGACCCTTTCATCATTAAGCAATCGCCATGCTAATTCGAGCTACAAGGTACGCTCTCTTTTAGCAAATTCTTTTGTTTTCAGCTATATTTCATAGCATACACCAAACGCCGATGATCTCATTGACATTTCCATTAACAATAGTGTCTTTTCTCTTAAGTTTGTAGGAAGTCACAAGGGATCTATTTGGAGAGATTTTGTAGATTTCTTGATTGACTCAAATAAGGAGAGCTAATCTCAACTAGTATGACAATTTGATCCACTAAGTTCAGGGCAAGTATAGACTTAAAAACACGATAATTAGGGGTGCGTGGAAGACTAAAACTCAGCTTACTAGTTGTGTTTATGGGGTGGCAGAGATGTTGAGGGTCATTTAGTGACGAAGGCCAGTCTGTAGAGTAGTATCTCATAGCGACAATGCCAAACAGAGGAGTAAGAATGGAAAATGATGGTGGTGAAAACAAAGGTAGATGGTGAATGATGCTACTCGCCGGAGAATATTGTTGATAAAAGAAACTTGACAAAGAGAGCTTTTTGCAAGTATTTTGCTTAAAAGCTTTTGTCTTTGCTTACGCGTAAAAATGAAGAATACACCACACAACGTACCTGGTATGGAGGGATAGCTGTCCTTTTATAGGCGCATTTGCTGATGATATAAGCCCTTTGTGATGGTGTTTGCTAAGTAACGCGAATGATTCGGATAGTTCTCGCCTTTGTGAAAGTTGGTGGCCAATACTGAAATGGCGTTTCTCTTTAGCGAGGCGATATCTAATTCTGATCGCCGCGGCCTGGTTGGCTGACACTCCACCTTAGCCATTCGCTGCTATTAATAGACTGGTCTAGGAGGCGTGGAAGACTGAGCCTTGCATGCTCGCATTCCGCCAGGGAGGCTCCGCCGTTTTGGCTAGGCCTTGTTAGTTCTGAACTTCGGCTGGCGGTGATAGGACGATATCAGTTGCTCGGTTGGACAGAAATGGTATTTTGAGAACTTTTTGGTAAGACCACAAAATATCATCTGTAGAAATAGAGATTGGTGGTAGCATAGGCGGCTTTGGTGGGCGATTTTGAGTTGGAGGTGATGTCGGTATAAACAGTGGCGGAGCTTGGAAGATTTTTTTTAGGGGCGGCAAATGAAAAACTCAAATTTTGGGGGGTTAACAGAAGTTTTAATATTTTTTTAATTTTTAATTTATAAATATATTTATTTTTTTTTCATGGCCCCCTCCGTCCTCACTGAGCTCTGTCACTGTATATAAATCTGTTAATATTGTCAACTACTAGTGGCTTGTTATGGTTTTGGTGGAGTTGTGGTGACTCTTGCGGTTGTATGGCAAAAGAAAGATGAGATTTTATTTTTTAGTTATATTTTATTATTTTATTAACAGAAGAGTCTTGAATGCCCTCGCACCGTTTAAAGTTTGACGGACCAATTTAAACAACGGGGGCTTAATGTTACATTGAGGACAGCAGGGAGGACAGTGTTACTATCAATATTTAACGGGGGGGTATGATATTTTCCCTATTTTGAAACCCCAAAGTTTTATTATAATTGTAAGGGATTTAATCGGAATTACAATCGGCATAGAAAGTAATATATATTTGTTTTTGTTTTTCTGAATTGCGTGTTTAGAGTAAAAGGGTATTAAAAACAATTTTTTAAATAGTTGCACTTTTTTTAATTATGGTTAGTAATAAAATAGAACTTTTCAATAATATTAATGTTGCCTTATGCCGTCAGCCGGTAGTATATCTAAAAGGTGATGTCTAACAATATGTTAACTCTAATAGATAGAAATAGACCAAAGTACCCTTTTCTTAAGGGATATCACCAAGTCAAATAATAAATTAATTTAATAAAATAAAAAATCACTACTCTCTCTCCACCTCACTGCTCCTCTATCAATTCACCTTTCTTTCATCATCTCTCCGTTCCTTATTGGGCGACTATTCTTCTTTTCTCTCGGTGTCTGCCGATGCCCTCTAAAACCCAATATCAGTCCCAATTCAAAACCCTAACAAAACCTTCTGGGAAATTATAAAGAATGTCCAAAATTAGAGGTTCATTTACAGAAATATCCAACTCAAATTTCAAATATTTTCCTATCCAATAATATGTTAGATGACTTAAATGCCTCTCCTTCCCTCAACCTTCAAACTCCCTCTCTCTCTCTCTCAAACTCCACTCACTCTTCTTCTTTTTCTTCAAGCTCTTCATCTTATCTCCAACGAAATCAATCGAAAAGTCATTTAATTACGTAAGAAATGAGATTTAGTTTCGGTGTTGTTGATGATGGTGTTATTTATTTAAAAAGTGTATTTGTTTAGATTTTGGATTTGAGAGAAATCAATCGATAAGTCGTTTGATTAAGTAGGAAATGAGATTTAGTTTGGGTGTTGTTGATAATTGTATTATTTATTTAAAAAGTGTATTTGTTTGGATTTAGATTTGAAATTGTATTGTTTGAATGAGTATTTTATTAGATTTGGTTGTTTTTGCTTGGGACGAAGAGTTGGAAGTGTTGAAAATGTTGTAAAAAATCACCGAAAATTCTGCCATCCGAACCACACAAGCCTAATTACAGCACCGTGCGGGTCCATGAAACTAAGTCTTTTAATTAAGATATGAGGGTAAAAAAAATTATAGGAGAGGTCTTGAGTTTGAGTCTCAATTAAAGCAAAGTGTTTTATTTTGCAAAATAAATATTTTTGCATTCATTAAGACTTAAACACAAGACTCTTACTTATTTAACAAATACTCTAACCAATTGAGCTAGGAAAATAACTAAATTTTATTATTTGTATTTTATTTTCATATCTTAATTAAAAGACTTAAAGCTTCATAATCTTACAGCTTGGCTTGTGCAGTCCGAATGACAAAATTGCTTTTTGATGATTTTTTAAATATTTTTTTGTTTTTCGATAATATTTTAATACTATCAACTCTCTCATCTCAATAAAAAATAACCAAATCTAAAAAATACCCATCAAACAACACAATCTCAAATTCAAATCCAAATCCAAACAAATATACATTTCAAACAAACAATATAATCACCAAAAATATTCAAACCAAATGTAACGTAATTAAATGACTTAAATCGATTTCCATTGGGGATAAGATAAAGAGCTTGAAAAAGAAGAAGGGAGAGTGGGCTTTGAGAGAGATTTGAAAGTTGAGGGAAGGAAGGGCACTTTAGGTATCTCTCATATTATTGGATAGCAAAATAATAAAAATCTGAGAGTTGGAATGGTCCCTAGCTTTGGATATTCTTTATAATTTCCTAAGCCTTTTTATCTTACCAAAGAGAAAACAAAAATCCTTTTTTTTTCTCATCTCCAGTGCCATTCCCTAGTCGCAGTAACCCCATCACCAGAATCCAATACCCAGAAACCTTACCAACACAAACCACCATAAACTATCGTACCCACGCAAAGTACCACAACCCGCCGACAACCACAAACAAAAAACAACCTAAATCGTTAAGCACACCACCTAGAAAACACCCAAATCGCTGCCCTAACCAGTCACGACCCAAATATGACTCAAATATTTCCCAAAACTGATCATCCACCAACACTAACAGATTTCAAACCCAACCCATAGCTATTGCAGCACTAGCCAACACACTGAAGCACGAAGACCAAGAAATGTGATTTATAAAACAAAACCCTGGCACTGAGATATGATTTGTTGGCAGCACGGTTTTGAGTGAAGAGAGAAGGGAGGAGCATGCATCCCAAAATTTTCCACCAATCCACCCTCTCAATTCCTAAACTATGCTGCACCGGAACTCCAACAAGATACCATAGAGGATCTGATGGTTCGTTTGGCTGTGATAGTGGTTCAAATTAAGAGGGGTACTTTTTAAATTTATTCATATATTTTTTTCTTTTTTAAATTATAGTTAATAGGACTGAACTGGCAGGACGTCTGTCCAGACATTGACCCTGACAAGCTAACAAGGTTTATTGGCATTCTGCTTTATCGCTGGCTATGTTTCTTTTATCATCTCATCCCTTCCATGGACCAACAATAACAAAGAAAATTTGTTGTTGCTTTCCATATGTAGTAGTTGCTTCTCACCACCTACATGATTGTTGATTTATTTCGTTTTGGCCTTTTCTTGTGTTTTTGATACGAATATGAGTCCTAAGGTGGTCGATTAAAGCGAAGCAATGAACAAAGAAGATTCGGTCCAAGAAGCCCTTCTCGAGCCCCTTTCCTCTTCACTTTCCCGAACCCATAATTGGGATGCAATATAATCCGATTAGCGTCTAATTAATTGGATTATATAGTCTCCCAAATAATTGGATGTGTCATGGGGTTATTTTATGAGGTTATTTTTTAAGATCACTTCAACTCGGCCATGTGTTATAAGGTTTCTGTATATTTGGCTAGTTTTTATAATTTGAGTTATTTGTAACTAAATAAGGGTGAGCATTTTAGTAAACCACACCTAGTTTAGCCTTGTTATGTAAAGGCTAACTCTTTTACAATTAGCCACTTGTTGAATGCATGAAGAAATTGAACGTCAGAGTTTCTCTCAAAACTCATGTCCTTTACCCAATTCTAGCCAACGAATTGGTGGTGGCTTATTGATTTCAAGTTGGTGGCTAAGCCTTTAGACTTGAAATCACCATTAGCATCATTTCTTCTACCTTTCTTCTTTTCGTTTTCTTTCTTGGGTGTGAAAAGCTTGCTGCCCGAATTGGTTTCTTTGTGTTCATGTTGTTTTTATTGTTGAAAGTTGAGACTTTTTGGAAGAGAAGCATTCGGGTGAAGGAATATTGAAGTATTGGTGTTGTTGTGTTGCTTTGCTTGTGTGTGCCAAATTGTGTGTTGTTGGAAGCTTGAGTTGTTCTGTTGATTTGTGCATTCGGATAAGACACTTAGTAATGATATTGTGTTGATTTTGTGTGTTGTTGATTGAGAAGAAAGTGTGTAGTGGTAGTTCATTGTGTTGGCTGAATTGAATGTTGTGCTAGAAGTGTTGGATGGTTGTTTGCATGGTAATCTATCACTCAAAATGCATGGAAACTGTAGCAGTTTCTTTTTTGATCTGATGAAAAAACTGTTGTTTCATAATATTTTTTTCTCGTAGTATTATATTAGAAACTTAGCAGGTTATGATGATTTAATAATTCCTTTTTGCAGCAAATTTGTCAGTGATATTTTTATGCTTGTCTCATCTTCCATGGCTATGCGGGATCAAAGTTCTGAAAGTGCACGTTTTGAGATTTTGAATGCAGATTATAGGTAAGGGCTTGTATGCGTGATTAGTTACACTAAACCTTCATGTGATGTCTTCTCTTCTTCCTTTTTAGATAAGTCACATTTAATCTATATATCTCCTCTTCTTCCTCACATTTAGTATATACAAGTTTCTAACCATTCATACCGAGCTTGGTTTCCCATGCATTCATCCTCTTCTTTCCCTTGAGCTACTGAATCTGAGAACATAACTTCCTTAAGTCTTTTGTCAGCACTGTTAATAATGCTTAAATGCATTTAATAAGTTGGTGAATACTGTAACTGCTAGGAGGTGAGTAGATAGCGTGCTCTGATCTGCAGTACTTGCCCAGTAATAGTTTATCAGCCCTTAATCATTTGATCTTAAGAGTTGGTTCGCTTTCTTCTGTCTAATAAGTTTGTATAATCCTATGTACTGAATGTCCACTTAAATGTTTTGGTTAAGTCTGTACATCCATTGCATGCTGCTGATACTTACGAAAGTCCTGAATGTTTTGTGGATACCTATCAGAGGAGGAAAAAAAAAAGACGGGAAACAAAAGAAAAGGACGTAAAACTTAAGCAAACTATGTGGAAACAATGTATAGGTCATTAATTTTCAATTTGCATCCTAATGCCTGTATAAAAATTCATAATCTGTTGCCAAGCCATTTTTTCTTTTTCCATATTGGCTGTCCGTGCATTTAGATCTTACTTCAAAGACTGGTTTTTTTCCTCTATTTTTTTTTTTTTTTTCTGGTGGTGATTAATTATTTTAGGAATATCATTTGCCAATGAGTTGAAAAATTTAATATTTCTATGGATTATGTTGTTGATTATCGTTATTTATTTTGAAGACAATTTATGAACTCTAAGATCTTAATGTATTTTTATATTTATTAATTGTCCAGGACTGTTGTTTTACACATTGAGAATTCTAGAGTTCATATTGATGCGGTTATTGATCCTTTAAGTCCTGTTGGCTAAAAGCTTTCTTCAATTCTTCGAGTTCTGCAGAAATATACTCAGCCAAGCATGCGAATTGTACTAAATCCATTGGTACGTAAATATATGCAATATAATTAACGTTTAGACATATGAATTTTCTGATTATTCTATCCTTTCTATGTGGCTTCCAAAGCGGAAACAGATGAGTTCAAATAGCTCATAAATCTTGTACTGTTGTTTCTTATGTTATTGCCATTGGTTCTTCATTGAGAAGCTGTTTGCATCAAGCTTAAGTTTCAAAGAACAAAAAAATATGTATATTTTCATATGGCCATAATATTTAGTGCATTTGGAAAAGAAAAAATTGTGACACATAACTATAAGGAGTACTCGACAATAAGGTCTGAGAAGTTTTATTTTAAAGAAGAACATCTTTATCCATTTGTCAAAGTTAACACTTTTTTGCAAGATGCTGAATTTGTCTTTACCTTCTGTGGAGAACTCTGCGAAACACCCTCCTAGAGTATTTTGTTTCTTCTTGGCCGTGCTTTTCTTTGCTTTTTGTGAATTACTTAATATAACCATGACAAATGTCTTGGTTAGTTGAAGTACCACCCCTTCATCAAACAAGATGGTAATACCCATTGCTTTTTCGGGAGTATGTTTCCTAAATGAGTCATGAAGGGTATAACGAACTTAGAGATGCTTCTTATGAAGAACATTTCATTGTCTGCCTCAGTCTTGTGGTTTATTATCTTTACTTTCTGTTTAGAAGCTAATTAAATTGTTATAAGTGTATTACTTGAATGTTTATATCTCTTTCTAGGGAATCATGCTAATCTATTAAGATAAATATTAAAATTTAATGCTTATAACTGTTTCCTTACTTTGTTCTATTTGTTAAAAATATTTTATGCAGATGTAGTTTACATAAAGATTAAAACTGCTTAGGAATATGTTGTTTACTGATTTAGTGGTTATGTTCTGATGGATTTCTTCTATATCATGTTTAGTTTAGATGACTGCTAAGCATCTATTGTGTTGCACCTGGATTACTAACTGGGCTCATGTCTAGCATTGTGGTTGTTTTTTGACTGCTGCGAGTGTTTTTGGATGTGGATATGAAGGGAGTTCCATCACAGTGGTTTTCCACTTTGTTAGCTTCCTGGATCTGGTCCCATTGATATTGAAAAACAGTTGCTCTTAAAATAATTATTTTATACTCGTTAGATAGTCATGTATTACAATCAAGGCGCTCCTCAGGTTTTCATAAGCGTCTTTTATCATGCGTATTGACTAGGCAATAAAAAAATTAGTGTATTGCTAAATTTCAAAACAGCCCCTCCAGCTTGGTTATTTTCTCTTAATTCTGAAAAGCATGTGGATTAGGCTTTGTCTTTTTCTGTTAGTATTATGAGATTTCGGTGCCATATTGTACCATGAAAACTGTCATGTATATTCTTAACATTTTTGTGCATCTTGTACTTCCTTTCATCAGTATTATCCAATATGATTCTGTGTATTTAGGTCTAAATATGTTTTCGTTTTTCTGGCAGAGTTCTCTTGTTGATCTTCCTCTAAAGAATTACTACAGACATGTTATTCCGACCATGGTATATGTCTGATTTGGAGAAACTCAAGATTTTGAGTTCACATACTTGGTCTCTTATTTGTGCTATTACTTTGCAGGATGATTTCAGCAGTAATGATTACAGAATAAATGGCCCAAAAGCTTTATTTGCAAAATGCCATTATCCAAAACCCTCATGATGAATCTTGATGTACCAGAACCATGGCTTGTTGAGCCTGTTATAGCTTGTATATGTTTCTCCTGGACATGAACATTCTGATTTGTTTATTTACCTTTTGATGCTTCTTACTTTTGTTCCCTATTCTGTGCAGGAGAAGAGTTTCTTCCCTGTTTTGTAAAACATCATGTTTATCCAACTAATATATTTATATTTTTTTCTCTGAATCTAATGTCTCAGGCACGATCTTGATGATATTTCGCTGGAGAACTTGGTTGACACAAGGACATGGCAGGCAGTTTTTGAGCTTGAAGCCCTTGTCCTTACTGGTGAGCTCTGTTTTCAAGAATAATATATGAACTTTGGGGCCTTACCAATTCTTTCCTTTCAATCTGTTCCGGTTCACAAGCAAGATTGTGGTCCTAAACTTTGTGCCTTTACCTATTTTAAATGACTGAATAATGAGCTAAGGCATAACTTTTACTGGTTTTGTTAGGTCACTGTTCAGAGAAAGATCACGATCCGCCTAGAGGCCTTCTGCTGATTCTTGGAACTAAGAGTGTGCTTCACTTGGTTGAGACACTTGTGGATGGCCAATCTGGGTTATTGGCAGATGAAAGTCTCTCCTGGGGTTTGGTACTTGCAACTTGCTCCAGGAAGAAGTTCAGAGATTTATGCTTTCAAGGAAGATTGTGATGCAAGTCAAGACAAGTATTTGTCAAAACGTATCACTGTAAATGATTTGTGCTGTAAAGTAGTTCATTTGCAAGAAGTAAAGAAGAAGGGCAAGGAGCATGAAAAGTTGATGGTTTCTAATGATAATGATAATTCACAAGATAAGAGAGTTAGTGCTTCTTTTTATTCCCTGAAAATATTGTCCAAAGTTCATGCTAGTTAACAAATTTGCAAGAGATAGGATGAGATCTGTAGTCTTAGAATGCTTTTTGCTGATATTTGCAGGGGAATAACTGGAAATAACTTTTTCAAATGGGCTTCGGGAATTATTGGTGGTAGTGAGCAATTAAAAAACAAAGAAAGCAGTTTAGTGGTGAGTTCCCACCTTTCTCCCATGTGCTATATTCGTTTATGTAAATATGCGAACTAATTCTCTCAAATTGAAATTCCTCAAACCCTTCAGTGTATTACAACATTTCCAGTTCAACTCATGTAATTTCTTGTAAAATTAGATTTATCTATCTTGTGGCTCAAAGATTAGCAGTTCATCTGCAGCCGTGCTATGTTTCTCTGATACTCTAGAGGTGATTCAGAGTGAGTAATCTTGCTAAAAAATTAGGCATTGCTTGGAAAATGGCTTCGGAGGTTCCCCTTGGAAGCCAATTTTCTTTGGCATCTAGTGATCAGAAGCAAGTATGAGATTCATGAATACGGTTAGGATACTAAAGAAGGGATGAAGGGCTCTTATAGAAGTCCATGGTCATTAGTCTCTTATTGCAGTGACATTTTCTTGTCCAATGTGTATTTGGTAGTAGGTAATGGGCAAAAAATAAGATTTTGAGCATAGATGGGTTGGTGAGCTAGCTTCTTGAGAACCGTTCCCTCAGCTTTTATAGGTTATCAGCTGACATAATTTTCCTATTGCTACTATGGTGGACGTGACCTCATCTTAGCAGGGTTGGAAATTGGAAACTCCTTTCTTCTGACAATTTTTAGTGACAAAGAGATTGCAGTGTGCTGTCCTCTGATGATAGATAATATTCTTCTGCTTGAGTCAAGGGCTGATAATAGAATATAGCTCCTGGAGAGTTCTGGAAAATTTCTCTAGAAGTACACCAACAGCCTTTGATACTCCTAACCTAATATTGCCCTTTTTATTCTTCTACAGCAATAAGAAAAGGAAAGTACCAAGCAAAAATGAGGGTGTTAACTTGGATAGTTGCTCTTAAAATAATACTTATGAGATGGTTCAAAGGAAACCCATTTTACCCCTTTTTCCAGATTGGTGCATTTCATATTAGAAAAGAGTCTTAAGTCTATTGACCATTTATTTTTGTGTTGCCCCTTGGCTAGTTTTTTGTGGAAGAATCTGGTTAAGGAGCTTAATCTTTCTTGGACAGCCCCTTCCTCTTGTTATTTGGCTGTTTGAGAGAGGCATTGAGCTTTTAGAGGCAGAAGGCTAGGGTGCTATGAATCTGTGCTGTTATGAAAGAAGAGACTTTTTGACGATCTCAAATGAGGGAGATCTTTCTTTTGTAGGATAAGGTGAAGTTTTGTGCCTCCCTATGGGTGTCTACTTTCAAGAAGTCTCCCATTTAGTTATCCTTCAATGATGGGAGCTTTAGTCTCCCTATGGGCGGGGCGCTTTATGTTCATAGGATAATAGTAATGGTTTATTTTGTATAGTCTCTTGGAGCCCTTTTTGAGGTTGGACAGTTTTACATTGCTTTGTGAATTGCTTGTCCACTTGTATCTTCTGTTTTCTGTGCATAAATATCTTTAGATTTAGAAATGTCAGTGGCATGAATTGAACATGGATATGTTTGTAAGAATTTTGTATATGTGTAGAAATTTGAGAAGTACAATACGAAGCTTTTAGAAGCTGTTAGTTTTGATTGGTGAAAGAAGACAGATAAGTGTGTAATTGGAGTCATCAGGAATTTATACTTGCAAATCTTATTTTGCTTGGCTTATTGGTGATTTAACTTTAGGAGATTTCAGCCTTTAATATGACTTGGAAGGGCTTCTTCTTGTGCATAAAGACAGATTATGTGTGATGCGAGTGATTTCGCAATAGGGATTGTTTTAGGATAGCCAAGAGATAAACTCTCTCATGTGTTATATTACACAATCAAGACCTTGAATGAAGCTCAAATGAACTATTCCACAACTGAGAAGGAATTGCTTGCAGTAGTATTCACATTAGAAAAGTTTAGATCTTACATTCTTGGATCCCCTATTGTGATAGCCATCAATCAAGCTACTTTGAAATATCTCTTAGCTAAGAAGGATGCAAAGCCAAGATTGATTACATAGATCGTTCTTATCAAAAAGTTCAATATCACGATCAAGGACAAAAATGGAGTTGAGAATGTAGTTGTTGACCATCTGTCAAGGATAACATTTTCTAAGCATGAACAAGATTTTCCCATTTTATATACATTTCTAGACAGCAGTTGTTATTAGTTGAGGATGATGTTCCTTGGTATTCGAATATTGTTAATTTTTTGTCATACTGAAACTTGTGGTGGTCACTTTTCTACAAATATACTATTGCAAAGTGGATTTTATTGGCCACATATGTTTCATGACATTTATAGTTTTTGCAAGTTTTTTTACTCTTTCCAGAAGCTAGGAGTTATATCGAAACGGAACATTGCCTTTGCAACCAATTTTGGTTCTTGAAGTTTTCGATTCTTGGGGAATAGACTTCATAGGACCATTTCCATCATCCTTTGCATATTTGTATGTCTTGGTAGTTGTTGATTATGTCTCAAAATGGATTGAAGTCGTACCAAGTAAGACAAATGATCACAAGGTGGTGATTAAGAAGGAGATATTGTTAAGATTAGGGCCGACAGAGTCGCAGACTATAGAGGAAGAA
This sequence comes from Bursera palmeri, assembly GCA_026225775.1. Classification (NCBI taxonomy): domain Eukaryota; kingdom Viridiplantae; phylum Streptophyta; class Magnoliopsida; order Sapindales; family Burseraceae; genus Bursera; species Bursera palmeri. The sequence goes on along the minus strand of JANKKB010029454.1, from coordinate 1,976 downwards.
GGAACAAAATTAGGGGTATATATATATATATATATATATAGCATTGTAAGTTACACATAGATCATGTAATTAGAGTTCAAAAAATATAGATTAAAGTGAGAAAACTTACATAACTCCAAGCTATGCAAGTTATGTTGTAGAACCACAAAAAAAAAAAGAAGTTGAAATTCCACCAAACAACTCGGTGAATTTTGATCCTGATAGTTAGGAGTACCTAATCCCCTTTGAAATGACTTTGTTTTGTTAGAAACCACTTTGAATTTTGTTAAAAATTCAAGAGAAAGAGCACTAGGAGTGGGCGACAATGAGAGGGAGAAGAGCTCTTGAAATTTCTAAAATTTTCTCTTAATTATCTTAAAAGATAATTATGCAAGATAATTAAAAATTTTGTAATTATTTTAAGAATATTCCTTTGTAAAATTATAAATAAATCCTTGTATTTCATGGGCTTATAAAATGAGTCCTTATGGGCTTAATGGGCTTGGACTTGATTTGATTCCATAAGTCCTGAATTAGTTTAATAATCTAATTCATTAAACTAGCCAATTTAGGCTTCTAAGCCTATTTATTTAGATTCATAACCAATGTGTATTTAGATATGTCCAATAATATATCTAATATATTTAAAAGTGTTGTAAACCAACTTATTAACAATATTATATGCTTTGGGGGTATATATGCAAGGAACTGAACATAAGTGACTGTAGTGATATATTGTAGTTGGGGTTGTAACTACGAATAACTAAAGTTGAGGGTCTATCAAAAATTAGCCAATAAAGAAAGAGATTATGAGAGAGAGAGAGAGTGAGAATGAGAGAATGAGGGTTTTATTCTCTTCGGGTGTGTTTATACCAAAAGAAGGAGGTAGGTTCTTGCTTCTTCTATTCATCAATTAAACAAATTGTGGTGAGCCCTCCAACATAATTAAGTGGTGGATTCAATCACTAATATAATAATTTCATAACATAATGGTGGTGAATCCTCAAATATAATAAAGTGGTGGATCCCACCATTAATATAATAATCTCATAACAAAAAGTCCATTTACAATGGGTTTAGAAGCCTAAATGGTCGTATGAAATTAAATTAGGCTTAAACCTATTAAGCCTATAAGTACTCATTTAGAAGGCCATAAAATGTAAGGGTTTTTGTAAAATTTTGCAAAGAAATATTCTTGGAATAATTTCAAAATTTTTAAATATCTTGCATAATTATCTTTTGAGATAATCAAGAGAAAATTTTAGAAATTTCAAGAACTTTCATTGCTGCCCACTCCTTGTAAATTCAAGGTGATTTCTAGCAAAACAAAGTCATTTTAAGAGGGGTTAGATGTTTCTAACTATTAGAATCAAAATTTAACATGTTGCTTGGTAGAATTTTAAGCATTTTTTTGTGTCTACAATAATAATTGTATAGCTTGGAGTTATGTAAGTTTTCTTATTTTGATTTACACTTTTTGAACTCTAATTGAGAATTGAGAATCTTTTATTTACACATGAATTTAGAAACAGTAGTAGTAAAAATTTGGCCGTTGGATGAAAATAGTCAAAAAAGGTTAACATTTTATATTGGTTAAATTTCCTAAACGGTATCATTTTGTTAAAATTTCATAAATAACCCCCTAGCAGTAATAGAACAACTATTTTTTAAGGTAAATTTGTAACTTTTACTACAAAATTTTTTCTATAAATACGAACCTCTTATTCTATTTTCTTTACATTTCAATCAACAACCAAATTCTTTTCGATTTTGTATTTTTTCAAGTTTACTAAAGTAGTGATCTTACTTTTATAATTTTTATAGTTATTTTTGTATTATTTTTTATCCCTTTTTCTCATCTTCGTTTTCCTAATTTATAATGGATTTGAATGATTTTAATCCATTTGAAATTAGTGATTGATCATGCTCAAAATTAACCTTCGGCTAAGCGGTTGTTGTAGTATAGCTTTAGGTATCGAATCCACAGGGAGGCAATT
>JANKKB010029453.1:0-23735 GCA_026225775.1 Bursera palmeri | reverse complement strand
CAACATCTTCATGTTTCTGTTTCTGTTTAATCAACGCCCAATATTAACTTATGAAATCGAATCAATCGTTTAGATAATCCACAACATCAAAACTAATATTTAATCTTTGTTTATAAGTAATATATAAAACTAATCAAATTTAAATAAATTTATTATCTATTTGATTAACATGTTAATGAATCGAACGATATCTCGCTAATTAGATATACGAGATATAATATCACTCAACTATCAATCAATACAAATGATTATTTTTCATCATCAAACTAAAAATATACTTGATTGCTTTTTCAATCATGTTAGTTATGTAATACAAAATAATTAAACTTGTTAAATGTCAAAACAATTCTTGAGTTTGATTTTTTAATTTTATACTTTAGGCAACTATTATATTATTTGAAAAATTAATCATAACCATTACATTTGTTTGTATTAAATTAAAAACGAATTAATTTTGTTAATTTTTTTTAAAAGAACAAATCAAAGTCAATAAACAACTTATTCGCAATATAAAATCCCCGGACCAAAATTAAGGAAAAATATGCGGCTGAAATTCGGAAAAATAGAAGGCTGACACGTGTAGAACAGTGAGCGAGTTTCGGTTTGTTCAGTTGTTATCTAAAGGCTTACGTGTCCATGTGAATTTCCAGCATTGGAAGCCACACGTCTGTGTATAAAAGCAGGCAGCAAGAGCACGGTAGAACACTAACAAGTAAAATTTAATAACATCTGCCTGCCCCGCATTCGTCTCTGTTTCTCGCAGCTTCAAAGCTTTGGAGTCTGAATCCTTTTCTGGGCATTTGTCATTATCTCTTAATTTCTTCTTTGTGAAGAGAAGAAATGGAGGTGTCTACGATCGGAAACTCTGCTCAGGCCAGCATTAACATGGCTGCTAGGGCGGATTTGGGATCCAGAGACGTAAAGTTTTGTTTGCCCAGAAAGGATAAGGTCTCATTTTCTAGGAGAAACAGTAATGTTTGTTTGGTGGGTCAAACTTCGAAGTGGGGAGATCAAAAGCCTCTGCTTCCATTAACTCTGAAAGCTGTCCCTTCGAAAACTGTCCCGTGCCAACGACCTTCTGCTGCTACGCGCGATAGCAAATCAGTGAGTTTGGATTTTTATTTGTTTATCATATTTGGTATTTGATTTTTCTAGAAATTTTTTAAAGGTTGGATTTTTGTTGACTATTTGTGTGTTTTTCTTTAAATATGTTTTTTAATTTTTATAATCTGATTATGCTGATCTTTCTTTATAGGACTTGAATTAGTGTAAAATAGAGTTGGTTTATTGCTCTATTCATGAAGGAAAAAAAAAAAGGAAAATTGATTCCGAGATGAATGTAATTTTGTAAACAGAGAAATTGTAGGTTGAATCTCTATTGGAAATTGAATATTGGAAGTGTTTCAATTGATATAGGAACTGAAGTGATTGTTGATTTAGATAGATAGTTTATGTGTAAGCTTAATGTGTTGCCAAATCTTCTAGATCTTCTTTCGTAGTTTTGATTTCACTGATTTTGACCAAGGTTTTTCCTACAATTATCTTTGCAGGTCGATGGTGTTGGATTATTTGTAGGATTACCCTTGGATGTAGTTTCTGAGTGCAATTCAGTGAACCATGAGAAAGCAATTGCAGCAGGACTAAGAGCGTTGAAACTCTTGGGAGTGGAAGGTGTTGAGTTGCCAGTCTGGTGGGGAGTTGTTGAGAAGGAAGCAAGGGGAAAGTATGACTGGTCAAGCTATCTCGCCGTTGCAGAAATGGTTCAGAAAGCAGGGCTCAAGCTTCATACATCACTCTGCTTCCACGCTTCTAAGCAGCTGAAAATTCCACTACCAGATTGGGTAAACAAGATTGGTGAATCCCAATCCAACATCTTTTACACAGATCGGTCAGGACAGCGTTACAAAGAGTGCCTGTCACTGGCTGTTGATGATCTTCCAATTCTTGAAGGGAAGACTGCAATTCAAGTTTACCAAGAGTTTTGTGAGAGCTTTAAGTCTGCATTCATGCCTTTCATGGGTTCCACAATCACTGTAAGTTTGATTTCAAGTTGTTTTTACTTATTCAAGTCATGAATATTTTACAGGGAACTGATGCTATTACTGGTTTTGCATCTGGGTATATTGCAGGGCATCTCAATGGGTCTAGGACCAGATGGTGAGCTTCGATATCCATCTCACCGCCAACAAATCAAAAAAGGCAAAATCCATGGGGTTGGAGAGTTCCAATGTTATGATGAAAACATGCTTAGACTTCTTAAGCAACATGCTGAAGCAGCTGGAAATCCTTTGTGGGGACTTGGCGGTCCACATGATGCCCCTAGTTATGATCAGACACCTAAATCAAACAATTTCTTCAAGGATCAAGGCGGATCTTGGGAGTCTGATTATGGTGACTTTTTCCTTTCCTGGTACTCGAGCCAGTTATTATCTCATGGAAATCGCCTTCTATCCCTTGCATCTTCAACTTTCAGTGACACCGGAGTGACAATTCATGGCAAAGTCCCACTCATCCATGCATGGTACAAAACCCGGTCCCGTCCTGCTGAACTGACGGCTGGGTTCTATAACTCAGATAATAGAGATGGTTATGATGCAGTTGCTGAGATGTTTGCGAAGAATTCATGCAAAATGATCTTGCCAGGAATGGATCTTTCAGATGAGTACCAGCATCATGATTTGCTGTCAAGCCCCGAATCACTACTTGATCAAATTAGGGCAGCTTGCAGAAAGCATGGAGTCGAGGTCTCAGGACAGAACTCATCGGTTTCGGGAGTTCCCGCTGGCTTCGAGCAGATAAAGAAAAATTTGTTGGGTGATGACATGGTAGACATGTTCATCTATCAGAGAATGGGAGCTCAATTCTTTTCACCCGAACACTTCCCTGCTTTTACTCGGTTTGTTAGGAACCTTAACCAACCGGAATTAGATTCAGACGATTTACCGGAAGAGGCAGGAATCGTAGAGTCTTCTCATAGGAATTCAGAAGCAGGCACCCATGTGCTAGCAACTTAGGTTGGGTTTATTTTCCTGTAAATATCATATTATAAGCCGTTGTCTTTGTACGAGAAAGATTGTATTGGACATCATAGTGGAGATTAGTATGGGCATGTATTGTCCCCAATATTGTATCAAAAACTTCAATTATATGGTAAATATTTCCTCGAGATTTTTCTTCTTATTTTATGATTTTGTTCATCTCAACACCACAGAGGTTCTTTCGTTTAATTAAAGAATTAAAAAAATTAAATATTTACTATGTTTTAAAAGTAACCTCTCTAATCTAGTTTTCTTTTTATCTTTTTATGTTATCTTATGAAGCCTTGAGGGACTGACAGAGCCATCGTTTGTCTGTAACCTGCCAGTTCTTACGTCTGCAAGAACATGGTGACTGTCAAGCACATGTGCATTAAGTAGGTGCTTTAAAAAAAAAAATAACTCAAACATTGGGGTTGCATTCATATGTGAAAGGGAAATGGCTGGCCAATTCGATCAGTAATTACGTGGTGAAAGAATACCTAAAATTTGCGATTTAATCTGTGAAGTCGTTAACAATAATACATTCTTAGGTACGGAAATTACTGACTTTGCAAGGCAGAACTATTTGCTTTAATATATACATGAGATGTAATGAAGAATTTTCATGATATTGAAACTGCAATCTATAGACACAGTATGATCAAATTGGCTTTAAAGTATCCAGTGAAATTAGACAAAGGGATCAAATAGCGAAGCAAAAGCCAAGGCATGTTTCATTAAACATTGTAACTATGTGCACAATCATAATAAAATATACAGAGTAAGGCAGCAACTGAAGTTTTAATGCTGCAGACTTTCTAATAAGATCATGCTATCATGCTTTCTTGTCACAATCTGACCATAGCCAAAATTCATGACAACTCATTGAAACCCTAAAAATATCTGGCTCCTTTGTGTCTCGTCTGCTTTGGGAAGTCCATAATGGAATCCACTCTATGTATAGCAACTCAATATAGGACCTCCAAACTTGCTGCTCAAAAATCAAAGGAGAAAATATGGTTAGTAGTGCTCATCGGCTTGGGAACTTGATGGTGACTGCAATAATGATAATAATAATGCAGAGTCATCAATGATGATAGGAAAACGGTGGTAGAATTGATGAGTTTCATTTAACTAACAAAAATTTCATTGTTCGGAAAGGTTCAAAGCTTAGATATCAATTTATCATGCCCCAAAAATCATGTTGTTCAAGGAATAATAATGTTGAAAGAATTCCTTCAAGAACGTTTTGGTTCATAGAAAGTCCATGATCATTTAACAACTTTCAGCATGTGATACCAGCACAGCAACTAGTTGATGCATCAATTTTCTCAAAGTACCAGATAATCACAGATCGTAAGATGATAAAGCAACCCTAACTCATAAACTACGATCAACCATAAGGACATAGAGGCACATTCACATTATTACATAAGCAGCTTCTATTACAGGCCTGTGTGCATGTATGTATTTTAAATGAAGAAGTTCAAACCTGCATGACCACGTGTCATTCACAAGCAATCTTAGTGTCAAAGCTGCTAAGGCAGATTGCAAATGCTTGAAATGCTGAAATTGGGTACTGATAATCCATGGTAAACAAATCCTTGCCCACTTTTCCAAACTGAAGGATGATCTTCTCATGTTCTGGCCGAGCTGGCCCATTTTCAGGAGAAGCTACCAGCTGAAAGTTTTTCACTGAAGCAACTGTTACTCGTCCATGGAAATTCAAGCACCAACATTGTAGCTGCTCATGCCACCTGGGAGCCTTGTTTTTTAATACCAGCAACCCATCTTTCTGACTGGCTAAAGGTCCAGAAAAAAACTTCTCCAAATGGTTTGATTTGGACCGGAAAAATGGAATTGATGGGAAGAAATCCACATTGCTGAGAGAAAACTCAGTCTGTGTTGGGGCTACTCCTCCAGGTTCAATCGCAGAGGCAGGAATGGCATCCATATGACAGAGCATTCTCCTGGGACCCCTGATCGTCATATAACATATAATTTTTAAGCATCAGCTAGTTTGCCTATAGAAGTTTACACACTAGGTCTTATTCTAAAAAAAAAAATTAAATTGGCTAATTTCTTCAAAAAATTCGCATAGCAATTGCACTCAGCGAGAAATGTCAAGATTGATGCACTTGCATTGTGGGGCTGATAATAAACCAGAAGGGAGAGGAAAAAATCTGATTCGTATATGTTCAAAGATAAGTAAACAAAAAACCCATATGCTTAAACATTTATTGTTATCTTAATAGAGACAAAATTTACTAACATCTGCCAATATCAATGTATTACCTGGAACCCAACACATTCAATTCATATGAGATGTGAGCTACCGGGTAGTTGCCTTGAGGTACCCTAGGTGAAACTTGTTTTAAATTTACTAGTCTAGTGGAGCGACTTCTTGTCATCTTGGCTCCAGCATGAGGAGGTTGCCCATCGTAGACTACAAACTTGGTTCCTAAGAAATTTGATCTAGCCAAAAGAGAAAGTAAAAGCATAAAAATGAGCCCATCAAAAAAATATAAAAAAACAAAAAGAGGTAAGTCATATCCTATCCGATTATAGTACACCTCAGTTTCCCAACATAAGTTCCGCTCCACTTTGACATATCATCAGCATGTAGAGAGATGATATAATCTGTGCAGGTGGGGCGTCTACACTTGCGGGCAGCAAGAAGAAACTTGCCATCATCAGTTAGTGCTGCCATAGAGATAAGATAATCAAAAGACAAAGAAAACAAAAATGGAATAAAAAGGAGCAGGTTCTCTCATGTCTTGTCTATCACTTATTGGAATCAAATACCGTGTCAAAACAATTAAACAAAAATGGATATTCCAGTTAATGCTGAAATCTATGGAAGAAATGCTTTGGCATGCTTCTTACGATAACCAAAAGACATTAAATCTAACTAAATGTAGCTTACTACAAACTTAAAAAGTACAGGAGGCTGCAGTTCTTTGAGGTTAATGTTCAAGACACTAAATACTCACCAGTAGTTAAGTTTCGGTAAAGGTAGTATGTATGGGCGGACCGGTTCCGCTTTATGAAGCACTGGAGGAGAAAATCCCTTGGTCCAGGCTGCAAAAAGTAACAAGACAATTTCACTACACATTAAAGATTATTCTAAATGCAGAAAAAACAGGCTGATCATGAAACTCCAAACTTGACCATAGCCAATACGTCAAAATTGCACAACCGACAACCTGGTTCAAAGAGTAAAACCAGCAATCTAAGTATACTACTTTGCGACTAATTTAGAGTTAAAATGACAACCAGCATTTCCCAAAAAAGGCGAAACTGAAAGAAAAAACAAACACTCAGCAAAAAGTAGAAGCTAAAGATCAAGTGGACAAATAATGTCATGGCTAATGGTGGTCCCTAAAGAGCTTGCACTACTGGCAATAGAGGTTCACAGGAAAGTTCCCCTATCGAGTTCATAATGTGATAAAATGTCGGAATCTAAACGTGGTCCCAAGTTATTCTTAGTAAATCACCACTATGACTCACTATTGAGACATGAATGAAATGGTTTTTTTTTTTAAAAAAAAAAAAAAAAATGAAACTCACTCTACAACTGCCTTGAACAAGCATACAATCAATCACCACTGCACACGCACATATCTTAAAGCAGAAATGTAAACAACTTTTGAGGCAAATGCTTGAGATAGGCAGGACCCAATTTTATCCATAATAAATGTCATATGCTTAACCCAAAAAAAGAAATTATATATCTATATATCTTTCCAGTACAAAAGGATAAAAAAAAAAATTAGTTGCACGAGATTTTAACTCATATATATATATACAAACACACACACACACACACACACACATATACACCAAGAAGAGAAATAAAAATTCTTCTATTGCACTCATAGCAGTACTAAACTTGGCAACATAGCGTGAACTATAATTTTAACTATAACTGTTACCAATTCACCAAAATCAAACAATCTTCAAAAGAATTTACAATATAATAATAGAAATAAAAAAAAAAACTCATAGTATTTGAAATATGTATACGCTTAATTTAAATTTTACAGATACTAAACTAGTTAAATGAGAATAACTACCTTTTCAACAATTTCTGGATAAACGAAATTGATTCAATTCATAATTACAATTAGATCACAATATGATTAAGAGAGAGAGAGAGAGAGAGCCAGTTGCATATATTCTCGTTCGTTCAGAAAATTAAATTGAAATGAAACCAAACAAAACAGCAAAGAAAAAAAATGATATTATCTAAATAACAAGCAGACCTGCTTGACTGAGATGGGGAAAGTCAAAGAACCGGAAAGTTCAGGGACTTTGACGATCTCTTTAGTGATGTATCTCCAGCTTCTACAAACTCCAGCACAAGCAACCACGCTTCTCCGTAGAGGCCACGCGCTTTCTGACGCCTCAATTTTCGCAAGGATCTCCCTGAGCAGCTCCTGCGGCAAGTTGGCCCAGCAGCAGGAAGCTGAAGAAGCAGCGTCGACGTGGTGGTCGGCCCCATCCCCGACCACCCTGTGCAACCTCGGCCGCATCATCTCCGGAATTATATTCTTTATTGTCATGCACGGCGTCTCCAATCTTATTTTATTTCATTTAGAAACCACTTTTCGGGCTAGACAGTTTCGCTCGCTCTGTCCTGTAAGTGAAAGAAGAGAATGTGAGAGACGAGGGAATGTGCTAGACTATCCGCGCTTTTATCCCCTCAATTTTCTACTTTCTTTCTATATTTGTTTTTGTTTTTAATTTAATTTCTTCAAATAATTCAAAAACAATAAATAAATAAAATATTTTCAAAAAATAATCAAATATAAAATAATAATAATAATATGTTAAGTTTTTTATCCTTTTTCTTTTTTAATCTCTCACTTAACCATAAAAGGTGATGCCTTTAAGTATAGAGAATAAGAAGGTTTGGCAGTAACACATCATCAATTATCCATATTGCTAATTTGGTAAATTTAATTCTTTTTTATGAGGTTGTGATTACCATTTGCGGGTGCAAGTTTTTGAATTCTTTGGAGATTTTTTTAATTATTATTAATTTGCGGAAAAAAAAATAGAAATAAGAAATTAAATTATTTAAAAATGTCTTTATCAAATTTGGTTCCGTCCCCTTTTTCATGACGACCAGCGAGACCTAACTCCCATAAATTACGGAGAAAAATGTCAAAAAATAACAATTCTTACAAATAAATATAAAAATTACCCCTATAAAAATGTATAGAAAGAAAAGAAAAAAATAATGTCTAAATTAATGTTTGGTAGGGTTGTCGTGTCCGTCTACATCTCATCTAATCTAATCCATATCCTTATGGGAGTGTTTGGGTCGAGAGATTGGTAATTGAGAATGCAGAATGCGAGCCCACAGGCAAAGCTCAATTCTCAATTTTGCGGCATTAATACCTTATCTTAAGCTTCATAAAAGTGGGTCCCTTTTCTTCTCGAACGAAAATCCGCGTGGCGTGTAAAGACAAAAATGGAATAATAAAATAGTTAACGGAAGGACAGGTGGGATTCCTTTCTGACAGACGGCGGTGTGAGACGAAAAGGTTTAACCATGTGGAAGGCGTGGTAAATATGTTTAAGAGAAATTGATTTTAATTTACAACTTCATTAATGTAGTTTTATAAAGAAAAAACGTTATAATTAAGCAACATAATTAACTTAACTTTGTTAGTTGGCTGGGCTTGTTGCTAAATGATAAAATTAAGTTTTGTTCCTTGTGTTCCCACGAGGGAGGAGGAGGGGCGAGGGTGATTCGTCTTGCCTTGTGTAGTCAAATCGTATCAAGAGAAGAATGAGGGTAAATGCCCATTCATCAACTGCAATCATGTTCATAGTGCCACTGCAAGGCAGGGGCCAATATGGACATTCACTTGGCATAAACGTGGCCAAATCCCAGAATTGTTATGTTAGTGTGTAGCGTTGACGATCTCAATTACTTGTGAAGATCTTATTCTGTTTTTTTTTAAACAGATTTCGCATAAGTTTAACTGGATATCATATGCTTCCATTATATATAAAAAAAAAAAAAACCTTATCTAACCAGATTTTTATTTTTTTTAAAGTTTTATTAATATGCTTCAAGATAACAAACGTTTAAAGTTTCGGAACTCAAAAGTTTATTTATATTTAATTAGTATCTAGTGAATTAAAAATTTCGTCATTATTTTTTAAAATTCCTTAGAAGGACAAGATGAAAATGATTCCATCAATTTATAGAGACGAAGGAAAGTGAAATTAAAAAGGAAAAGAGTTAAGTGGTTCTGGAGCCAGAAGAAGATTGATCTTTTATGGGACACTGCTGAAAACGCGGTAGAAGACTCAATTTAGAAGAATAGATACAAATTTCTCTTCTCAGGACACCCGTACGTTTTAAAAAAATTAGACCCTTTTCTCCTGACCGTCCGATAAATCAAATGGTTCATAATATCTGATCTTTTCTTTTTCTTCTTTTTTTTTTATAACTTTAAAATATTTATGAGATATCATAAATGAGGACAGAAGAAAGGACACCCCTTCCCTTCTAGCCGGTGGGCCTCGTATTGGGAAGTCGTCATTTGCGGAAAAGAAAAGAGGAGAAGATATTATTGGAGATATTTTAAGACAGGCCAAATGCCAGTCTATTTATAAGATAATTTATACATAATTACAAAATTTTACATACATGATATTACTCTTTATATTTATAGTGTAGTATTATTCATATATTTATGTTGATGATTCCACGAAATCATAACATTTATCTGCAAGCGGATGAGAATAAAAACTGCATGTGTGATTTGTCTTTCTTCTACGATTGCCTAGACGCAAGGCTACTGTAGTGTGGCGCCAGCCACATTCATTATATGAACAATAGGTGATCCAATTACCAAAGCCGCGTCCACACCTAACCCATCGCTTCAACAAGCCAATTTGAGCAAACGAAATAAAAAAAATTAAAAAAAAAATTCCTCAAAGGACAATTCAGATCCAAAGCGAGCATGCCAACAGAGCAACAAGGTATAACGCACGACTTTCACCACTTTCAGATACAATATGATGAAACAAGCCGCGGCGTACCCTCTTTCTCCACTAACCTAATCAGTAAATCCCAGCAAGAGATTTCTCTATCGGTTGATGGACTTGATATTTTTTGACAGATATCCATCGGAGTGGAGTATTGTGCTGTCCAATTGTGTCACACCACATAATCAGAAATGGCAGATTTTTTTTTTGGGGGATCACTTTCTGATTTGTAATAATGTTATGTCTAAGACATTCAACAAAACATCAAGTACAAAGACAAGAGGATGTCAAAATCTGTTGCAATCACACCCTACTAGTCCATGCCACTTCATTTGTATAATTGGAAATTGGCTGGTGGCAACTTACTGGGTCCTGCCCTAAGGAAACTAATACTTGATTTCTCCTTGAATTGGAGCACCCAGTAGTCCCCATTCTCACCAAACCTTCAATAGACTAAAGTTGTACAATACCGTAATAGCTTTAATTAAATAATATCGCTTCCACCTTCTAATAGTTAATATCACATCGAAGTGAGCCGTTGCAATGATTTTCCAAAAACAAGGACTTCCGATATTAATTGATGCATTGATTCTTACAAAAAAAGCAAGATCATGAGAGACTCTTTCGTTTCTAGTTGTTATTCCGCATTAAGGGTTATTCTCTTCCTGTCAGCCACCTCATTAGATTCTAAACCAAAAGTAACCACTATCTATCAATAGCAAAACCTAAAATGGAAGGCAAGCTTATATTGCAACACTTTCAAGGCTCACCATCTTTTAATACTACGAGCTCACCCAGATGACTATTTTTATTGAAAAGATATTTTCTTTATTTTCCTCGAATATAAACAGATGATAGATTTCCAGTTAAATTAGAAAACTAGAATGAACATTTGTGATGATGTGCTTTTTCAATTTCAAAAATGTGGATCTTAACCTCACGTATTGCGCTACTTACACCTTCTCCATATCTGACCAATACTTCTATACAACAGGAACACTTCCGTTTGGCTGCTGCATGTTTCCCAGCAATTTTCCTACAGGACCAGAGACAGCAACCATATGCACCATTAATTTTCCTTCATAAACTTTCAGCCAATCAATAAATAGCAAAGAAACAAAAAAGTTCGTATTGTTTTATAATGATTTTATTGCTTTCATTATTGTTGTCACCAACAAAGATCTCCAATACGGTCAGGTTGCGGTAACTGCAGTTGCATTACAATGAAAAATATTCATCAGGAATAAAGCCACCAACTTATCTAGAGCATAACCGAGCTCATTGTTAGTACTGCAACTAAGTTATCCTCTTAAGCCTATAGTTCCATTTCATTCAGTAAGATTGTCAAAAAAAGAACAATTCAAAACCTTAAACAACAAAATAAAAAATCAAAAGACTACCAGAGATGCATATCAGTTCTTCAATGAGCTTCTGTTAAAACCAAGTTGCGATTATGTTCTATTTCTATTTAGCCGAGCTCATGGTCTTCTCTTATGAACAAAAGGTCGATCTGAGATGAAATTCTCAATTTTGAATAAAAATAAAACAAATTAATAGACTACCTGAATTGTCTGCAAAAGAAAAGGCCTTTGAGAGATATTTACTTCTTGCCAATCCGACAGGAGCAGTCTGAGACCTCAGAACATTATCAACTTGAAACTGATTTGAGAAGTTATTGGCTGGTGGGTATCCTCCTAACTTACCCAAGTATACTTCCGAATTTTGTGCAAGAATTTGATCAGGTGTCTGCACAGAGGACTCCTGTTTTTCAAGGTATAAACAGCAATAAGGCATTCATTCCTTGATAAAAGATTCATGTAACCTACAGTACATTGAAGGACTCAGTTGCAACTGAAATATAAAGAAACAGATATTGTTAGCATAGAAATGCCATTTAACAAAGATTTAAGTCCTGATACAGCCATCAAGCACTGATCCATTTTGATAAATGTGCAGTCAAGATCTTTCTCACAATATTTTGTCACAACGATTTAAGAGGTTTCATGCCTGATCTTCATGTCTCACAGTTAGCATAATGCAGAGACCCTTAAGATGCTTGAGTTCGGGCCTGAGACCGGGCCCGAAGTTGGGACACTCATGGCCCAGTCCCAAGCTAAGATGTTCTAGGACTGGTCCTATCGAACCAATATGCTAGAGGTTCGGTTTGGAGTCTGCTCCTGGGCCGAGACACTTGAGATCAGCTTAGGACACTTTTTTTTGGATAATCAAGGTGGAAGTCCACAGGAACCATGCAAAGCATCCCCTCAACATGGATCAATAAACCTCAGGCTATAGCCTGCGGGCATCGTCCCAAGGAATTTGGTGCCGATGGGAGCTGAACCTTGGACTTAATGCTTCTTAGGCACCAGGGACAAATGACTTTACTACCGAGCCAAACCCATCAGCTTAGGACACTTGGGGTCAAGTCCAGTGTAGGAAGGTTCAGCTTAGGTCGGGGACCAGGACACTCATAATAAAAAATTAGGCAGAGATGCCTGAGGTCAGGTCTTAGGCCGAGACACTCTTTTTTCATACATTTCAAAGGATGATGATTGAGGACTCCTAGATATTCAAGTTCTTATGCAATGTCTTTTTCATATCTATTTATTAACTTAATAGAACATGCCACGTGTCTTTCCAAAAGCCAAGATGATAGCAGAAAGCTTAAAGGATTAAAGTTTTGGGACACCCACTTGTTCATGTGAAGGAACCCCTTGAGAAAAAGCCTGTAATGGCATTATGTTTTGCTTCGGTACTTCTGAGACCACTAAATCATTGCATGGTTCCGCATTCAATGCCTCACAGTAGAGATAAGTAAGTGCAGACTTGAGACGATTGTTTCTTTGAGAGTAATAAATTTTGGTGGCAAGAGGACGTGGAATATCTGATTTAATTATATAACAATGGTTATTGTCATACATTCTGGAACAGGGAGTATCATGAAAAGGAAGGCTCATGACAAGTTCCCAAAACTATCGCAAAGAAGAAAGTGATGACAACTTAAACTGATAGCTTTAAAAGATTACCTTGCACCTGCAAACACTGCCCATGGACTTGCCCATCGTATTTACAATGAACACCACAATCATTAGGCATTTCACTTCTAGGAATTGTCTGTTCCAGAAAATCCTTACCTGAAAACAAGCTTATGCATGATTATATAACATGAATTTGACATGGACTAAATCACTCTCAAGATTCCATTGATAGGTCAGTGACCAATAGCTATGTCTATAACAATGATCACAGAAAGAACACAACTCAAAAAGCACATGATAAGGCATTTCACGTTTTTCTCCACAAAATTATGATTTAGTTTTTCATTCACTTTTAATGGTATCTGTATTTGGTAAGAAATAGGATTTAGACAAGATGACCTTGTACCTAGAAGGAAAAAAACACTTAAAAGTTTCTTAGTCAATCACAATGAAAAGAGGATGCCCTTACACATAACTCTACGAGCAATTGGTTTCAAAGACTTCAGTTTCAGCTGACCAGTAAAGCAATGAAACTGACATGGCCCCCCCATACAGAAATAGAACAAGCCTCAAATAAGGGGTAGAAAACTGATTGACAAATAATGTTACCAAGAACTTGTAAAAAAAAAAAAAAATCGACCATCTTTCGCAAATGTTACTTGGGAAACACCTCGCTGAAGAAGAAGAAGAAACAGAATAACAAAAAAAAAAAAAAAGAATTGCATCTCCTTACAGGTGTGAGAATCCTGAGTGCTTGAGATTTTAGTTACATCATAAGCTGACTCTGGATCACCTGATAGTGGTAGGTGCTCACCCGCTATCCTACAAGAACCAAACAGAAACAGCAAAAGCAAACATTTACTAAAACCAATAACAGGTTTTACAAGATTAAAACCAATAACAGGTTTTACAAGATTGTCTATAAACGGTTTGTAAAGCAAATGTTTTATTGAATTTTTAGTTTATGCTTAAACAAAGGCCACAACTTGAGTCTAGGTTTAATAGCTTAACTTATTCTCAAATTTAAGCAACAAACCCCAGCTTACAGAAGAATCAAGATGGATAAAGAAAACTATTAACCTAAGCTTACATTCCTAAGAACTCTCTTGAAGTGAAATTGTTCTAAAGCTACAAGAATTTCATTCTCCTTGCTTGCAATGCACCATACGAGCTGTTAAAATAAGGTAAACATTAAAAACCTTTCTCCCCTCCCGACTATAAAAAGTAAAAGATAAACAAAGATTTTAGTAAGCTATAGTATTTGACCGGCTATGGATCAAAGGTGGTGCAAAGACCAAAATGATTTAAGGAAAAGAATGAGCATTTAAATGCACGATATAGTTTAAAATTCAAGACACTTCTAAAGTACTTGAAGATACATAGATAACCATTATTCAAATTCATAGAAATGAGGCATACAGTTTCGAGCGTTTTGTTGGAGGTGGCATCAGACAGGCAGAGTGATCTGTATTCTCAGGACTAAGTCCTGAACCAAGCATCACAGAAGCAGTATCTACAGAAGCGGAATTCCCTAAAGGAAATAGTAAAAATGAAATAAATCAAGCTAAATTAAAATGGAAAATTATAAAACTTTGCTTCAACTAAACACTAGTCCGTAACATATTCCTAAGTATGTAAGCAAAAATCAAGAAAAATTGCAGAGGAAAGAGATAATTCATCTCAACTCAAGAAAACCACTGTCCAAACTATCTGGGCTTTACAACATGATGTGAACAATTGAGGAAAAAATTATGTTATAGAAACAACTTGGGTCCTTTAACAACTTTCAAGAACAAAGAGATTATATCTAGTCCGTAGGAGAGAAGAAACTTGTTTATTATATGATGCTTGAGAAAAAAAAATTCATGTCTTCATTACAAAAAACAAACATTTAAGTATATAAATTTCTGTTTTTGCTTAATAAGTCCTTAGTACCAGCTGAATTAGGGATCGAGGAACATATTTAGCCACCATGACATTCTACAGCTGACTCATGAAGAGGGTAAAAAGAAAGGACCTCAAAGTTTCTATTCCAACCAAAGAAATAAAAGAAACTTTTACAACAAAAATTATACCAGGATTCTTTGAGCAAGTGAAAAGCACAAGTTACAAAAGACAAACAAAGAGTAAACTTTCAGGAGGTCATTTGGCAGTGATCCATCAGGGGCTACACGGTATGAAAAGGCTGTATGATAACAAGAAACTTACTTTTTACATCCATTGACAATGATGACATATCATCTATATCTATAGAATCAGATCTTTCCATCTCCCCAAGTGGTGTAGCTTGGTCTAGAAGAGGTTAAGAACTACAAAAATGTCAATCAACAATCAGATAAAAATAAACTTGCATATGAACCAAAATATAAAGAACCTTCTTCAAATGAAATAGAGAACTTGAAGCATTTCTTCTGTTTTCTTTTTTCCACATGAGGATGTGGAATGTTTTGGTTCTATATATCAAAATATTTTTTCGTAAATTTTTAAGTTTCTCTACATTTGAAGTTAACATAACAATTTATTAATGGTCAAATGATCTTAACAAAGGAAATTTCTCTGAAAAAGAGAATGTAGCATTTAAACTAGCTTATAATTCTTAAAAAAGAAATTTTACAGGGGAAAAAGAGAAAAGGATACTAGCATAAGCACTATGTAACTTCTTCCTCTCCTTCCTTGGAGGTTTCCTATGCCCTGTACCACCATGCACATCCAAAATAGATTCTCCTGTAGCATTTAATGACCTACAAAGTTCTGAAAAAATCAGGAAAATGAAAAAAGAAAACATTTCAGCAAAGCAACAGCAAAATTCGCTCGGAAGTGTTACAGCTAGGAGCCCAAATTGCAGGCTTTGCCCACCAATGGGCCAGAACCATAAAAGCTGATTCAATAAATCAGTCAGTAGCATTAAGGCAATCAGAAAATAGAAAAGCTTCCACTCAATCAGTGTAAATTAGATGTTAACATCACCATCGAGCTCTTATATTATTAATTATGGATCAATAAACTATAGAGAATTTGTCACAGTTTAGTTCAAAGAAATTGGAAACATCAAAATAAAAAAGATATGCTTACATGTGGAATATAATTCTTGTCAAACTAGTAGAACACACAAGCATAACAGATATTGATGACCACAAGATTCCCAATTTCCCATGTCCAACACAAAAGAAGCACTTTCCTAATTATCATACTTGCCTCAAAGAGAAGTCCTAATTGACATTTGTGAAATTGATCTTTCCCATTTACAAGATAATATCAAAGCTAATCATAAAGAAGTTTATAATGCTAACAGTGGAAACACTTGAGGCAATGAACGCTAAGATGAATAATGAGTCACATCCATATGGTGAACTATGGTAATATATTATGTTCTTACATACAAAATATGAATTGAAAATTAATAATGATAATGAAGCTAATAAGACATCAATGAGACTGACAGCCAGTACAACTACTCCTGCTATCATGCAAACACCCAAATATTTGTTCCACATGTCTTCCATTTATTTTACCATTCTTTTCCTTATTATATGATGTGTTTCGGCTAATTATCACAGCTATTCCCACTAACTGCAAAAACTGCCATGAGTTTTTAAAACCTTAAACAAAAAGACATGCGAACCTGCATGAGCAGCATATTGACTGGCCTTTACCGGCTTCTTACAGGCATTGCAACATACCTGTACAGTAAAATTAACAATTAGATATGTGAGGTGAAAGCAACAAAAGAATTTCATGGAATCTATCTCTCTCTCTCTCATACTATAAATAAATAAATAAAAAGAGAATTTTAATAAATCACATAAATCAGTAAGCTAATGAAAGAAGCAGCCAATGCACTTATGAAGAGTTTCCAAATAAACTTCAAAACAACAAAATACAAGGATTTTGTAATCCAGTGTTGCCTGTAAAAGTAGTTACAAAAGGAAAAACTTATCAAAAATTAGTGAGATATCAACAAGGAAGAAATCATGACAAAACTTACCAAATGCAAAGGATCAGCCATAGGTTTCAAACCAAAGACATGCATATCTGGAAAAGCAAAGTATCAAGCAGTTAAAGAACTGAATGCCAAGCCAAGTAAAAAATTTGATAAAAGATCTTAACATGCAGCATCTATATTAGCAGTTCAAATGCGAATGCTGAATGCATCAGGCAAACCCCAGTACCAGAAGATAAAGATGTTTATTACTGCTTCTTAAAACATTCTCACTCTAGAAACCCAAAGAGTTTGTCTTAAGTGATCATGACCTTTGGTTTCAACCAAGAGGTAAAAAGTGCAATTTCCAATGGAGTCACCTACTTGGGATATTATATTGAATGACTTTTTTGACAAGGTTGTCAATCCCCAATTTAGACCTTGGTGAAAATTGTAAAAGATATAGAAGGATCTCCACAAAAAGAGACAACATTAAAGCTCCAGAAGAGGCACACAAGCCCAAAAATTGTACTACTACTAAGCAAAGAAAGTCTAACTGAAGAACACAAGCATCAAAAGGCCTGGACACCATATCTCCTGTCATGGGCAAAGCATAGATATAGCCCACAAGGCTAGCCTCCCTCTAAGGCTCCATTTTATGATAAAAATTTTATTACAGAAAATTTTTGAAAAGTTACTGACTGTTCCAGAATCTTGATATCACCAATAAACTAACTTTTAAGATTCTTACTTAAAAGTAAAAATAAAAGACAAGGAAAAAAGAAGCAAACTACTTGATATAATATAAATAAGAAAGTTTAACACAACACAACAATCAAATTTCCAATTTTCCACACGTTAAAACCCATCAATAACACCTTCATCTCATTTTATTCAAGACTGTGGTCTATGCTACAGCTTCTATTATTTTTTTATAAAGAAGAATCTTTAATTGAAAACACCAAACAAAAATAAAATAAGTTGCATATCTGAAGAAACCACCTTCTTCATCAAGCAAATTTGCTTCGTCTGCCTCACATAATGCTATGTATATGTTTTGAGCAGCTAATTTCTGATAGCTAACTTCATCTGCCAAGGGACATAATAATGACAATTAAAAAGTGAAACAACCAAAGCAGTGTTACTTCACAGAGAAGAAATTCAAATTTAATCTGCTAAAGTTGAAGAACTAGATGCTAGAATATAAAAATCTCTAAAAGCTGACACGTATTTGAAAGATGAATACTTGATTCTAGATTCATTTAGAAGCAAACTGAAAAGCAAATGAGGTATGCACTCAGCCGAGGAAAATAAAAGTCAAAGTTTGATTTTTTTTTTTTTATTATAAAGGATTAAGTCATATCTCTTTTTCCCTTCTTTATTGAGGTGAACAGGGGAAATGTTGTGTGACAGCAACCTTTTTGGTTATTTTATTGGAAAATGGAAAGGGATAGAAGACTTTTTCAGATTCAACAAAGGGAAATGCTGATAGTTTATGGATTGAGTTCATTCGCTTGCTTCTCTTTGGCCACTGATTTCTAATTCGTTTAGGA
Source organism: Bursera palmeri (assembly GCA_026225775.1). NCBI lineage: Eukaryota > Viridiplantae > Streptophyta > Magnoliopsida > Sapindales > Burseraceae > Bursera > Bursera palmeri. Next base: position 5,257 of record JANKKB010029453.1, on the reverse strand, counting down.
TGTTACATTTTTTTATTCGGATATTTGAAAGTTATAGTTAAGTGATTTTGGATTTGGATTTCATTTGTATCTGTGATGTTCTTATTTTTCTAGTGGACTACTAGTTTACACTAACTCTTTTTTATATCAATAAAATTCCATTTCATATCCAAAATAACAACTTAACCACCATAATAAACAAAGGAACTTCTACATCCATTTAATACGCTCATTTGCAGTTTTTAAACAAAAAGATAGGTTCTATTGTAGTTCTTTCAACTTTAATATACACAAACGCTTCTTGTATCTTCTACACTTTTAACGTATGTGTTATTAATTTGATCAACTTGGCCTACCTTCTACTTCGAGTGCATTTTGACTAAAACATTTTGTTCTAGGAACTATGAAGCACATAGTAGAGAGTGTCAATCAACCCACAATTTCTTCATCTTCCCTATTGATAAAATGCATATTGCAAGAGTCTTCTTATACCTTTTATATTTTTTCTACAAGAAACATAACAAGATCTCTATATATCAAAAAACAGACGTAAAGTGGAGTAAACAAGCTGTCCACGTAAAAACAACCAAAAGTCTCATCATACCAGCTGCATTTGGCAAGAAACTTCCCGCTTCAAGAAGCCTAGCCATTACCGCCATTCTCCCACCTCCTAGTGAGCATACCATTGAGACAAAAACTACCCGTGTATCTGCACTCACAACTCATTGCCACAAAATAACTAAAATCAGCTCCTCTATCACAATACAAACTATCCGACCTTAACTAGCAATACAACCAAGTACCACCAGCCCAGCTGAGTTGAATACGAGTACGCTCAAGTTCAACTCGAAGCCTCGAACTCAGTTTTTAAGCTAAATCCAATGTTAAAGATCGACTATGGCTTCAAAAATTTACTAAAATCCTCATGAAGCGATTTCGTTTCGATTTCCATGAGAAAGCTCACACGATTACCAGATTTGGTGCTTGAAATTTGACAAAACATTTTTCAAGTAACATTTTAAGAGTGAATCATAGTACATTCGACCTACACGGAACAATTTCACGCAATTCAAATCATTTTAAACAACAAGTTTCAAAACATTCTTCGACGTATTAAATCAAAAGAACAAGCACGTGTGATAACAAATCAAACCAATCAAACACAGACTGAGTCGAATCAGATTAAATAAATAAAACCAGAAACTAACCTGAACCTTTACAAAAACTTATCAACTTTCAGTTGAGAAAGAGCGCCGATGAGTCGGAGAATCGGAATCGATTGCGCGACAATAGGTCGATCTTAGAAATGCGAGTGCAACATAATGCGCATAGCAATGGCGAAAATGAAAACCCTAGAAGGAGAGGAGGAGAGAATGTACAGTGTGTTTGGGAATGGGTTTATCTTGAACACGATCTTGGTTTGGCTTCTTCTCTCTCTCCTCTGAGAGGAGAAGAGAAGAGGTGGCAATTGGCAAAGCTAAAAATGGAAGGTGTACTTTTTCCTCTCTCCGCGGTTTGTTTGCACAAAAATGAACGATAAGTAATTAAACGGGCCGGATAATGGAGCCAACTTCCACAGACAACATTGGAGTGCCTATGCCTGTGCCTCCATTTTTTGAAAAGTCGATGTGGTTAGATATTAGGCGGAGTTTCTTCAGCAAAACTTCTTTAGAAGGCCTACATCAGCCGGCCTTTTGTCCATTGTGTGGCTGTGGAATATTGGACCTGGATCTACTAACCTATTGGTTCTTGATCTGTTTGAAGACACTCCAAATGAGAAAGATTTTAAGCCACTCACAATGACGAAAAGTATATCTACTAGTTCTACCTGGAGATGGGTGAGTTTAAAACACCTTTGGTGCATTTAGTAATCGGTTCTTTGCGTTTAGCTCAGGCCTGCATTGATCCGTGTTCAGTTTAAAAATATGCGAAAGTTATATGTAAATTTTGTAATTTTAATACTACTCTTACCATCCAATAACTATCGTCAAACCAAAGCCAATACACCTTTTTCATTAGGCAACACGTGATTTTTAGTCACCAGAACCCTACAAAATAAACCAACGTGAGAGAGCAAGGTTGGTGTTGTCACCCGCGTTTGCACTTTGATGGTTAAGTCATGTAGTTTTGCTTACTTGCTTTGAGCTACTGTTGCCCTGGTTTTGATAAGGGTCATTAGAAGGGTTCGATGGTTAAGTCATGTAGTTTGGATTACTTGCTTTGTGCTATTGTTGCCCTAGTTTTGGTAAGGGTTGTTTGAAGGGTCTTGTGCCTTGATTTCAATGTATATGTAAGAGAGGTATAATGAATATTTTTGAAATAATATTACCTTTTATACCTAAGGTTCCTACATATTAGATTCCTTTCATCTTCCTTTTTAATATTTGATTGATTTATATTAGACAATTTATGTGGATCATTAGTATTGGTATTAGTAGGTGTCATGGTACGAAGATTATACCTCGATAATAAAACACTTTTGGCTCTATTGGGAGTTCATGATCTCCTCGTATGCTCCAATCAAAAAGCAATTCTTGATTTGATTATTATGAGTCATTCCCGGGCTACGGTTCAAGAGAAGCTTGAACCATCAAGCTCAAACTTCTATTTATACCACTTTGTGAAACACTCATGGGCTTATAGGGTTCCTAGGTTAAGCCTAATTTTGGTACTAACAATAACATAAAGCTATTAGTTGCATTTAACACGTAATAGCGCAACCCTTTTAGACGTGTAGTTGGTATTCTAGCATTGTTCTACCACCAAAAAAAAAAAAAAAAAATTGCAAAACAACCAATTGCAATGACCCAATGTATGCTAGATTAATGTTGATATTCCATATAATAGTCTATTTTTTAGGTTTGTAGTTATAGCTCAACTATTGTGATTTATTTATTTTATTTAATTTTACACACTCCTTGATAGTTATTCATTTTTATAATCTAATGATAAAAAGAATTGTTGAGTTGACATTAAAAAAATTACATTTTAATTTAGATTATAATAAATCAATGGCTATCAAATAGTATATAAAATTAAATAAAATAATTAAATCATAATAGACTGACCTTTTAGTTGTTCAATACGATATTATAACTAAAATTATCCATTGGAACTTCTCACACATTTCTTATTACATTAACCTTAAATTCATGATAAAATATGTTAGATCGTAGACTACCCTAATACCATGTTCTCTTATTTTTTGCTTCCATCAATTTCTGGTTTCCAGAATATATCTTTCACTAAAAACACTCCACAAAATAACATCTTAATCACATTTTTGTTTTCCCGTCATTACAAACATATTTTGACCTTTAAGATCAACGAGCACCACATTTGTTAGTATATTAGTGATATTGGAACTTTTACTTGTCTCCCCATTTGTACATGGATGCTCAGACACTAGCTGTCTAGCATCCACAATTAACAAGACACTGGGATTTCATTTTCTTCTTCGGTTATTTATACACAAGTCCGCTTTTGGACCCATCTGTTTGACACTGACACAACCAAACTTGAACCTAAAACATAATCAAGCAGATCAACCACGTAAACGCAGTGGACACGATTATAAAATGTCCACGCGACTGGCTCAGCCGACAAAGTTAGTGCGAAATTTTGGTGAGTACTCCCCACCCATCGTACGTAGAGCGCACCGTGGCACAATAAAAGTGGCTGGCGATGGCCGAGGTGGACCAGCGCGCCTCATCATGTAATCTGCCATCGCGCATGAATTGAAGGAGTTGTCGCGGATTAAGTGGCCAGTAATCATCTTCTGTTGACCATAATGTGAAGCAAAGCAAGAATGCTCATTTTATATACGCTGCCAAGCAGCTGACGTCCGTACCATTGCTTACCTTTAGCTCTTAAAATAAACGGGCAAATGTTTTGAGTTTTATGGAGCTTATGATCAACCCGTACAACTTCAACATCGGCCATCGAAAGTGGGAATCCTATTTAAAGCTTCTTTCGGCTTTGCCGGAGACGGGGCACGATCATTCATGTCTTTTCCCTTTTATTTTAAGTTAAAGATATCAAAATTGTCGGAATTAAAGCATTAATCCATTTCATATATGGGCCATTGATGCTTATAATGGCTCCAACTTTGGTCAGTTAGCATAATAAACAAGGATTTTTAATGTTAGATTAATAAATTTGGGTATATGTCTCCAAATGATTACCGAGATTCAATTAGAGGTAGGACTTAATTCCCCGTTAATTGTGTAATTGGTAGACTTCTACTTTATATAGACGGATTGTGTAAATTTTTAGATTTTATCTAAAGCAAATAATATTTTATAAGAATACATACCCAATTTCATATATCAACAAGCAAATAATATTTTATAAGAATACAAATCCAATTTCATATATATACAACACCCATGGATATCTTTCTTTCAAAACAAAAGGATTCAAATTAGGCTCAATCAACTGGAATTTGTATTATCCATGCAAAGGATCTTCGAGATCTATCGACCTAAGATGAAGAGAGGATTTATCTATTTTATTTAGTTAATAAATTAAATCAATGATTCGTTATTAGAATAAATAGCAACAATCATTTCATCTTTATTTTTCAATAGATTTATATCTTTATCTTTCATTAATATAAATCTTTTTATATAATTAGTAATAGCACTGTGGTTTAATGTTTAATAATTATTTTTTAAGCAGTTTATACCATTCATACAAAGTGTTTTAATCTAAGATTTCAATTTTTTTTTATATTTCAACGGTAACATATCATTGAATGGAGCTAAGGTTAAAAATATGAAAGAAACGAGTGTTTTCACGACTCTACATTCAGTCAATTTTGTTCAACTTAATCTATATTTTATGATTGTATATCTTTCCAGTTAATTAATAAGAAACTTTTCTCCTGTTACATGAATTCAATTTTTATTTCATCCTGAAATATTATATCTTTTTCTCAATAATGTCTTTGTCATTTGATATATTGTTAATCAAAATGTTATTATTATTTTGAATTTTATGTTCGGGTTAATATAATAATGCACTCGTGGTTTTGGTTTAAAACTTTATTAAATTATTTGATGATTAGAGTTTGTATACAAATACAAAAGGTCCTTATAAATTAGCTAGCAAATTTGAAGACGTAACAACTGACGACACCTGGCAAGAATCGAATTGACGCGTGGAGTGGGGTTAGAGAAGCATACGAGCGCACTTACGTAATTACGTTAAATTTATAACCGGAGTGCATGGCTTGAACAGATGGACTTGAATTAGTCTTCTTCAATTGTCGGGTCGT
>JANKKB010029451.1:0-23727 GCA_026225775.1 Bursera palmeri | reverse complement strand
ATATATATATATATATATATATATCTACAATATTTATTATATATACATAAAAATAATCCTAATTGCAAGTATTGATTTCTAGTGCATTCTATTTGATCACCTTTTATCACATTTCTATATTATTTTTCAAATAATAAATGAATTAAACTATTTTTTTTTTTTTTTGCATCAAATTAAACAAGAAACAAATGGAAAATAATTTCTAAAAAGAAAAATTAGGACGAAACTACAGATTGTTTGTAATTAATATAGGTTGATGATCTGATGATCTTCTACTGTGTTGACATTCCATCTTCATGATCAGCTTCAATCTGAGTCTTTCCTTCCATCTTCTTTTCCGTAGTGCTTGCCGTAATTGAGTGGCAGTCAAGACAGTTTGTTATGGCGGAAGTTTCATTTGGTGGCTGATTCGAACCATTTTCAGACTTGAAGATTGACAGGTCGCCGCCATTTTTTAGTACTTCCATTTTTCTTTTCTTTGCGTGTGAACTCATGTGGCCTCCCAAGGCATTCCCAGTTGCAAACTTCACGTTACAGACAAAGCAACTGTGCTCTCCTTCCAAATCAGATTGAGCTTCAGTACTGGTTTTGATCGTTTTATTCTGATCAAATTCCATCTTGGAGTCGTTGCGCCACTCAAGTTTATCTATGGCATGGTTGTGATCATGATCAAGAGAACATGAGCTCATGCTGGGTCTAGGGTTCTCATGATCGGAGAAATTAGGCAACGAAGTTTTTGCATTAATGCTTTTATTAAAATGGGAATTATTATTCTGAAGCCTCAATTGACCTGCAGCGAGAATACTTGAACGAAAAGCATCAGAAAATGGGACCTCATGAGATTGTAATTGTTTTTTAGCAACTAGCATGTCACTATGAACACATATCTGATTTCTGGCGATTGCAAGAGAGGGATCACAAGAGATTGCTGGAGTGTTTGATATGTTTGGAAGCTCAAATTCTCTGCCAATAGGGTTAATAGCTACATCAAACCATTCATCTCTATACTGTTGGGGATCACAGTCGTCAATATGGTCATCCATGAAGATTGAAGAGATTGTATAAAATTGTATATATACTTATGAGACTGCTCGAATGGCAATGAGATCAATTAGAGAAAAGAGGCTAATGGGTGGATGAAAATGGAGTCTAAGGCCTTAGAATTATATATATATATGAATCAAATTAAGAGATGACACATGTTAGATAAGCTAATTCAAATTAATTATGTTTCTAATAAATGTTTTCGATTAATGATATGAGATATAATTTATCATTTATGGATGGTTCAAGGCTATATATGCTTATGGATGAAGTCACTTTCTTGCCCTTTATAAATATAATAATTAAGGATTAGGCTATTGTAACTTAATTTCGCACATTTTTTACTCATAATATTTAATTTGTTATAATCTGTCGGTGGGAAAAATAAGTTAAAATGTAACTTTTTCTATGTCAACTCAATAACTATTTATACCATTATATTAGAAAAAATGAATGACTATCAAATATTATCAAAATTTTAAGTTACAATAGTCTTAACTAAGAATTAATTATTATAATGGGTTCGCTCTTGTTATCCTAAGAAATTAACTCATACTTACAACCAAATCAAATCTTCTTAATCTACTAATTAGTTTATATATTAATTTGTAACACTTTTGTAATTAATTATCCAATTAAAAATCTAATTATGAAGCAAATCTATTAATAGGAGAAATTCAGTTGTTATCACATTTAAGATGTATTAAGCATCCTTAACCAAGGTTTGCAAAGATAAAATGTTGGCTCTAATCTTATAGTTACAATTACATTAATCTCATATCTGCCGTTTATCGCCTATATATTAGAAAAATTTTACTACTCTCTCACCGCATCAAAAAATTTACATATTTATTAGATTGAGGCATTGTAGATTTCGTGAATCCAAATGAAATCAGTAAAGGTAGTTAATTATGATTGTAGTATTGGTGAATCCACATTAGAGTCAGAATAGATAGTTTAACAAAAATAATCATGAATAATAATGATAAAATGTATTTTTTTTTCTTTCTATTTGGGGTTTCAAGAACACTAATAACTTCTCACATCTGGCCTTCCAACGAACCTCCCTAATATTCTAAGCCTCTAACTCATACTTGCCAAAAATTTGCCCCACTTGAATTACATGCAAGCGATGGCCATATTATAAGTATTAACTAAACTAAAAAAAGTCTAATTCTCTTGCGCACAAAAAGTATTTAATTAGAACAGCTTTAGGGAAAGGGCAAAAAGTAGTCAAATTTTAGAATTTCTTTCAAAATTTATTCAAACCTTATTTTTTTTTTTGTGCCACGGAGTTAAGCCCTAAATTTTTTTTTTATGTATTAGTAAAGCCGTCAAGTATATATATACACGATAGCTCAATACTTTACTCAATGCTTATTGAGGATTGATAGTAAGTAACCAAATATATGTCGAATAAGCTTTGCTGACGCCTTATTCAACACCTTAATAACTGATTTGCTTAGGTTGTAGGGAAAAAAAATTAAAATTTAGTTAAACTTAAAACAACCTCTTCGACTCAATTATTTTTTATGTTTTCTTAAAATTTTAATAGAAGGATTGAATTATGTAATATATAAGAACCCACTTTTTTCTCAAAAAATTTTATATGAATAATGTGAGATAATATCGATATGAATCTGATGATCGATGAACTTCATGGGTATTCGTTTATATAGTTAACTTTTACGCTCTATTAATTGATTTCTAAATGCTCAGATTTGCTCTTATCAAGAATTAAATGACAATTTACATTTATACTTTTTGGCCGGCTCTTTAATATGGTTAAAATCCAAACTTGGATGTTATTCGTGGCATCATCGAGTTAATGTTTGTCCATGGAAAGATGTGATTTTTCGATATAAAAGAGTGCCACTCGAATCCCATATGCCTTACAAGTAATGCTTCAAACCTAGCTATCAAAGCACAATTTTCTGCCATTACTACTAGAGCTCTCTTTCAGTCCCCCCTATGGCTAGGAATTTTAACTCTTTCAATTCCCAACCAGGTTTTGGCTCCAACTCATCAAATTCAAGGCCAAATTTTGGTCTTAACGATGGTGCCATGGATCTTGATCAATATCTTTGGAACAACTACACAAATTTTGGCCAAAACCAGGTGAATGGGAATGGCTTGATCAGCTCTCAGCTACTTCTTGGTAATAGCTCTAATCAGCCTCATCACCAAAATGACCAAAGAAGCCAAACCAGATTTGGTGTTGGCCAACTTGGTTTGAGTCAAAGAATTGCTGATGCCTCGGGGAGAGCAAGAGCAAGTTCTCCTCCACCAAGTGCACCAAGAAGGGTACATCGGTATGGTTTCATTGACTACTCTCCTTTGCAAAGCCAACCTGGTGTTAGTGAGGTTACCATCACCGAGGTTGTGAGAACTCGATTTCTCACTGCAACTTCAACAATCGATCGCCTTTTGGCTCCAAATGATATCACGCCAGCTGCTCAAGAACTCAGTTTTCAACAACGGAGCTTGCTGTTGTCCAGCCAATTGAGTCAGCCACCACTCACTGAGAGTGAACCTTTGGATGGGAACATGAGTTCACCCATGTCGACCAACCTGATGGGTCATCCATTCACTCAGAATAATCAGCCTTTTCGTAACCAATCCAGCATACCGAACACAAGCTGGAGTGCTGCAGCCATGTCCAGCGAAGTCAATCATCCATTCAGTGAAAATGAGCCTTTCAACCAAAACCTTACACAAAACCAAACGCCTGGTTCCTCGGACCTTGCTGGTCATTCCAAGGCCAAAATTGATACGATTGCTCTAGATCCTGTACCAATGAGAGCATCTGTTTCTGAGATCAATCATGAACCGAATCCCAACCACAACCAGGCCCGTTGTCAGGCCCTATTGGAAGAGTATTATAGAAACCAACTACTAGGTCTTGGAGTTTCTAATAGTACGCCAACGAGAGCCTCGAGCAATCGAATGAGAGTTCCAAGAGAAACTCGTAGTGAAACTTCTGATAATGATGATGAACAAGAGAGTGATGATGGTCGGATTCATAGCCTTCCTGGCAGCAAAGGTGGCCCTTATACGTGCTCTAAATGCAAAGAAGTGTTGCCCACCTCTCAATTCTTTGCGGCTCATGTATCTTCAGCTCATTACAAGCATGAAACATATGCCGAGAAGAAGAGAAGACATGCTGCCAGGTTCAAGAACAAGAAAGATCTTCGACTTTTTCAGTCAAACGATGGACTCACCATAGTGCCCAATAAGTCTTCCAATACAACACCTCGGAGAAAGAAAGCGAAGAGGGCTATCAGGAGCGAGGCATTTGAGGTTCAGAAGAAGCAAGAAGAGAATAGCATTTCTGGAAAAGGTGCAGTGGAGGACCTTCTTGTTGATGTTATGATTAAACGGGAACATGCATGAGTAACTCAATTTGTTAAAGAGAGTATAAATTTGACTTGTCCTGTTCTATATAGTAGTGCTTTAAGCTATGCTATCTATCTTTCTTTAGGTTCTCTTTTTCTATATCATCGATCCATCTATTGTACTTGTTATGCTTAGTTTGAGTTCTTGAAATTCTCTAGAACTTTGAGTTTGTTATATATGTTTAATTTGAGTTCCTGAAATTCAATAGAATTTGTGTTTCATTTATGTGATTGAGATATGAATTATATTCTCATTAGCGTATAAATAATTTAGTTTAAAATTTAGTTACTTACAATTTGGCGCGCGCGGTTTAGACCGTTACTAAAATATTACAATTTAGTGCACACAATTTGGACCATTGTTACGTATTCTAATCAGGCACGTGATTGAAACCGCTAATAAGTATTATAACTATATTACTAAAACAAAGTTATACATTCTTTGAAAAAAAAATTATTACTAGATCATTATATTTAATTAAAATAAAATTCTATAATAACTAAAAGGGTTAACAAGTTTACTTGTTGTATAATTAAAATTAATGATTTGATGGATGGATAAAATTATCTTTGATAGTTAAAGTTGATTTATTAAAATTTAGTTACTTGCAATTTGACGCATGAGGCTTAGATCGTTAGAGATATCATAATTATTTTATTGAGAAAGAAATATATATAAATAATCACCAGATCATATAATCAAATGAATTCTCTCATAAAAAGTTTCAGGAGTTCATTTTTTTTATTATTACAATTAATGATAAAGTGGATTATTATAATTTTATCAATTACCATAATCATTATAAATAATTTAAAATATATATATATATATTTGAAAAAAAAAAGGAGCGCTAAGGTGTTCTTTTGTGAATATATATATATATATATTGAACAATAATTAAGGTTTTAGTACTGTTATTGGATATATAGTTTCTTTTTTCTTCTTAACTAATTATTTTGGTGCCTAGATGTCTTTGGATATATAGTATAAGAACAATAATGAATTTGAATCAGTAAGGATTTCTTCTCTTCTTCTTCTTCTTCGTCTTTTTTTTTTTTTTTTAAATCAAACTAATTGTGAATAAATATGCACAATTAATTTCGCCAATGTTTTGACATATATGTATTAATTTTACTCCTACATTTTTTTCTCGCAAAACTATCATAGACTTGTTTGGTTCTAAGACTCTTCACATGCAATTATACATGTGTATTCAAATAATAATGGTTAGAAAAAAATGTGTGCACATTGCAGTACTGTCAACTCTGATCAAATTAATTGAAGTGTTTACAAATCCTATAATGTTTGGCCAAAATATATACAATGTAACTTCTCAGATGAGCAAATTAACATTGGAAGGTGCGTAGCAACGCACTAAATTAGCAGTCTATCTTATAATTCAAGTGTGTCTAAAATCCTACTCAGTTGCCTCCTAATCAAATATTCCTCTATAAATAAAAGGAATTTAAGTACAATTATAAATTGACAATACCTTCAGAACAACAAGTATCTAGCTATGTAGTATAGTTGGTGGCCAACTTCAATCGCATCCATATATATATATATATATATTATCACAAACAACATCATCTTTATTATCTACAGGAAAGTGTTACATATGCAGCAACAGATAACATAAACGGTAAATTGAAGATATGAACACTACGTGACTGTAACATTAATTGATTAATTTATATATGTTCGTTGAGAAAGCCTTGCACTTTAAAGGTCCCAGTGTGCCACCATGGTTTTCCTCTAGATGCATTCAATAGTAAGCCAAAAATGGTGCTTAATGAGCCTCAACAATGTCATGTTCTTCAAGAAAGAAAGAAATGGCAGTTACAAAACTTTGCAATTACTACTTTCCATATTGTATTTATTGAAAAGATCAGATTCCCTCTTATCCAGAGAAATGACCTCTTTGTGCAGTCGTCAAATGTGCACCTTGCATGATGAAGTTTCTTCCAGGTGGCAAAACCAATTTGCTTTTATATTTGTCCTAAACGAGGAATGGCAATATGCAGGTTGATCATATAAGCTCTCATCAGTTACCTAAAAACTCCAGAGCAAAAAGAATCCATTTCAGTTCACAATATAGCAAGAGTGCAACTAGCTATGTCTAACCAACAGAATCGTGACTTTCCCTTCACTGATTCTGAGTCTACTTTTGAAAATGTTTATCCCCAAACCCCCGCAGAAAATCAATCACTGCACGATTTCATGGATCTTGATGAGCTTCCCATGACCAAAAATGGTGAAGTTCTCGACCCTTTACCTATCAGTATATATATGTCCTCTGAAAGCAAGGTTCAAAACCCTAGTCATGATCTTAACCAGAACCCTTCTGAGAGCCAAATGATGAAAGGTCCTGATGATCATAATATTTGTATAGTTATTTCTCATGATGATGAAAAAGAGTTCAGTGATGATGGTCGCACTCATAGCCGTCCTCACAACAAATATGGTCCATACAGTTGCCCTAATTGCGAAGGCGTTTTTACCACATCTCAACTTTTTGCAGCTCATGTGTCATCAGCCCATTACAGGTATGAAACCACTGCTGAGAAGAATAGAAGACTTGCTGCCAAGTACAAGAAGAAACATCTCCAACTTGTTCAGTCAAGCGATGGGCTAACCATAGTGCCTGGTCAGTCTTCCAAGGCACAGCGTCGGAGAAAGAAGGCTAAAGCGGCTGTCAAAACTGAGGGTGAGATCCAGAAACAAGGAAAGGGTTTCTCTGAAGCAGCTGCAGCAGAGGAGTTTCTTGTTGATGTTATTGTTAACGAGGATTCTCGGCAGTAACTCTTTGTTGTAGGGAGAGTCTGAATTTGGCTCATTTCCTAAATGTTCTTTGAGTCATGCTTGTGTTTGTTCTTGTTGTTGCTGCTGGTTTTTCTTTTCTTTACTGTTCTTAGTTGAGATAGGGTTTTATCTTTGTTCCTTTTTGTCATGTTCTCGTGTGTTTGAAGCTTTGGGAATTTAGTAGTTACATTTTATATGTTTGTTATAGTTGGATTTAAGATTTAGTTTTAAATTTATATTTAAAATCTAGTTATATTTTGGCGCGCGCGGTTCCGACCGTTATTGATTATAACAATTTTATATATTAAAAGAAACTTTATATTTAAAGAAGATCGTTAGATGATCTTGCTAATTACGTACAATAATAATAAACATTTCTTTATAAAATATCCAAAAAGTTATTTACTATATAATAGAGAACTACTCATTCAATTATAATTTTTAATATTATTAACGTTATATCAAGTGTTTATTCTTTTTTTTTCTTTGTTGAGATAGAGTTTTATCTTTTTGTTAAATTTTTTAATATTCTTGTTGTGAGCTTTTGGAAATTTAGAAGAATTTTTGTTACATTTGATGTGTTTGATCTATACAATTTATTGTTGGGCTTAGATTTAGTTTTAAATTTGTATTTATAATTTAGTTATATTTTGGTGTGCGCGGTTCCGACCGTTATTGATTATAATAATTTTATATATTAAAAAAAACTTTATATCGTTAGACAATCTTACTAATTAGGTACAATAATAATTAACATTTCTTTATAAAATATTCAAAAAGTTATTTACTAAATAATAGAGAACTATTCATTCAATTATAACCATTAATATTATTAACATTATATCAAGTGTTTGTTTTTTTCTTTTTCTTCATTGAGATAGAGTTTTATCTTTTTGTTAAATTTTTCAATATTATTTCGTTGTGAGTTTTTGGAAAATTAGAAGAATTTTTGTTACATTTGATGTGTTTGATCTACATAATCTCTTGAAGGGTTAAGATTTAGTTTTAAATTTGTATTTAAAATCTAGTTATATTTTGGTGCACGATTCTAACTTTTATTAATTATAACAATTTTATATATTAAAAGAAACTTTACATTTAAAGAATACATTTAAAGAAAGTGATTAGATGATGTTTCTAACTTTGTATAATAATAATTAATATTTTTCTAAAAAATATTCAAAAAGTTATTAATTGTATATAGAGAACTATTCATTCAATATAATCATTCACATTATTAACATTATATCTAAGTTTTTTTTTTTTTTTTCTCTTTTTCGTTCTTGGTTGAGATAGGATTTTACTTTTTTGTTAAATTTTCTAATGTTCTTCTGTTGTGAGCTTTTGGAACTTTAAAAGAACTTTTATTACATTAATGTGTTTAATTTATGCAATCTATGGTTAGGTTTAAGATTTAGTTTTTAAGTTTCTATTTACATTTCGTCACGCACAATTTCAACTATCATCAATTATAATAATTTTATATATCAAAAATTAACTTTATATTTAAAGAAGATAACTAGAAAACGTTATTAAATATAATAATATTTTTTCCTATATAAAAAATGATTAACTATATATCTATTAAAGAGCTACTTATTAAGTCTATAATTATTAATATTAATTCAAATAAATAACAAAAATATTGTTGTTTCTTTTATTTTTATTTATTTTTATATGTTGTTTCTCCTACTAAAAATTAGAAACTAGAGAAGTTTGGATTTGGATTTGGTCACTTTTTTATTATGAAAAGTTTATATATATATATATATATATATAACTTGAGCTATTGGGACTTAATTTTTTTTTACTAAATTTTATATACTATTTGATAACCATCCAATTTTTTAATCTAATTGTGGAAAGAACTGCTGAGTTAGCATGAAAAAAAAAATCATATTCTTAACCCTTTTTTTTTCATTCATGGATTATAGTAAATGAATGGTTATTAAGTAGTGTGTAAATTAAGTAAAAAAAAAAACATTTAGTTATATATAGGGGCCGGTTTCATATAACAATAGGCGCAAACACATAATTGAATGTTAAAGCATTTAGAAGCAAGCCTTTGACCAAATCGACTTGGGTATATCATCGAGTTTGAGCTATTATTGAAGATGATTTATAAATATCGATGTATATAACCTTCCATTGATATAGATATTCTTGAATCAGGAATTGGAATTTTCCCAAATGAGACTCTTCTATCATCAAATAGGATAGCAAATTGGAGATGCATTGAAGTTTGCTTATGTAGGATCTCATGGTACTACTTCTAGCTTTCAAAATCCTTAAATATTCTAATCCAAGTACTATAAATCCCATATATTGATCAATCTCACACAAATTGAACTCGCAGAAGCAATACATAATTTCTGTTTGTTATTGGTTAGAATCCAAAGAATGGTTAGAAGAAAATGATGTAAACTCTTAAATTATTGAGAGTGCATTGAAGTTGATTAGTGTATATATACTATATATTTGGGTTAATTAAATGTGGAAATTTTCATTTACGTATCCCTGTATCATCGGTACTTGATAGGCAGAAAACAAAATTTACATTTTAATTATACTTCGAAAATACATCATGCGCCATCCTTATATGTTAACATATATATTGCTGCATCGAAACCCCAATTTTTTGAAAATAAATCCTAGAGAAGGACATATATTTTAGTTGATATATATTTTCTAAGAAACTTGTGTATTCCTAATATAAAAATCATTAAGTTATCTTCAAAATTATGTTTTTTTTTTTAATCACAGAGCTCATTAAATTAAATGAAATAATGAATTTAACATAATTTTAGAGGAAGTGTAATAATTGCGATAATAAAAATACAAATTTTTTAAGGCCATAAGGCATGGCCTACCCTACCCATTTTCTAAAATTGAAGTTACAACTCAATTATGCTTAATAATTGGCCAAAAATTTTGATTCCATACATGTGGCATACTGGGGAAATGGCTTGAAACCAAGATATCATTAATGAGGTACCACAGACCAGAAATTTATGCTGGTAGAAACCATTAATTCCAGCTAAACTTGGGAAATAATTAAGTATCCTAACATTGTTCCAGAGTTTACAACTTTACATTATTAATTTGTTTACCACAAAGTATTGGACAAACACAAATATTCAAAGTATTATCCAAATTTAACACCAATGTTAATTTTTTTTTTTTCCTTCTTTTTGGGATCTTTTTTGTTGGGAAGAGGATTTGGCCTTTGACTCCCACACAACAGATTTTCTCATAAATGCGCCCAACTATACAGAAACTATAAATAAGCAAACTCAATAAATATGGCCACATCATGTACATCAAATGACTTTACATCTTATAATGACTACTTTCCTTTTTTAAAACAAGAAGCAGATTCACTCTCATCCAGAGTAATTACCTCTTCTGGCACTAGATGCAATTGTCAAATTTTGCATTTGGTGAATCCCCTGTTTGTTGCATGACCCACTAAATTTTTTCTCAATAATTATACCCCAAAAATGGATTATCTTTGGCTATAAGAAGGATCTAAATGAACCCAACATGCCTCACAAGTCAACGTTTCTAGCCCATCCTCAAAAATCTCTCTTGCTCTCATGGCTATGAATTTGTATGCTTCTACTTCTTCTAATCCTTTTGACTTAGGTCTTGCAAGTGAAGTCATTGATAATGTTCATCACTTCCCTTAACTTAACGCAAATATAAATATCAACAATGTGAATGATGAGAGTTGCTTAAATCAAGCAATTGATCTTAGCCAAGTTCGTTTGAACCAAAGAGTGACTGAAGTGAGGAAAACTTATGTTACACCATATAAGGTTCAAGTTCATAGCTTCATTGAATACTCACCAGTAATGCAAAACCAATCTGCAACTTTTTCTCCAGATGAGGTTGTAGCTATCTCTGAGGTTACCAGAACCACTCGGTTCCTCACTTCAACCTCAACTATGGAGCGTTTGTTTGCTCCAAATTACCATAGTGTCCGTACCCAGGGTGGTCTGGTTCCAAACAACATTCAAGGCCATTTTCATGGACTGAAAGCTAATGATCTTAGAATCAACATTCAAGGCAAACCCAGTTTCAGCCAAGTGAATAACCATCCATTTGCTGTAACCGAGCCTTTTCGATACCCTCTTTATCGAAACCGATCATTGAACCAACAAACTCTCAACATTGTGTTCCTTGATGATGATCATATTGACCAGGATAACAACACCCCTGCTGATCATGAACAACCGGACATTGAGTTCATGGATGACGAAGTTGGAGTTGCTGAATATGATGGAAGGACTCACAGCCTTGCATGCAACGAGTATGGTCCTTCCAAATGCCCTAAATGCAGAGGTGCGTTTCATATGTCACAGACGTTTGCATCTCACATGTGGTCTAATTACAAGCATGAAAGCGGTGCTGAGACGAAGAAGAAGCTTGCAGCTAGGTACAAGAAGAAGAATCTTCGCCTGGTTTGCTCAAAAGAAGGACTCACCATTGTGCTTGATCAATCTGTGAAGGAATCAGTCAAGGTGCAAACTTGAAGAAGGAAAGGTCGACGTGGGAAATATGCGAAGAGTAATGCTTTGGTTGAAGATGTTCAAGTGCAGCTGGGAGGGGAGGATGATGCTGCTGCAGCAACTGAAGAGAGCACTCATGGAGGAGTTGTTAAGATAAAGAAGGAACCTAATGCACAGAAATTTAATGTTCAGGTAAAGATTAAGAAGGAAATTATGTAAACTCTTTGATGTGTAGCAGTTGTAATTGGCAGGTTGCAGTTCTCGTCTGCTGGCCAGATAGAGAAATGACATGTCGCACGTTCTATATAAAACTAAAAGACGAGCCTTTTTAATAATTTTAAAGCGTTTATAAACAAAAATAGTAATAATATTATTAAGAACATATTATTGATTAATTATGTAAGATTATATTGTGAAGTGAATACTTAATATCACCATTGAATCAACTTAGATTGTTCAGCTTTTCAAGTTTCAGCATTCGTTTCCATCAATGGCTCAAAGTGTTCTCTATAACAATAAAACAAAACAAAATGGACTACTATACAGATTTCTGTTCACTAAAATGTGAGTTGCGATGTATCTTGAACATTTCTAACCAAGCAAAATACTGAAGCCGCAAAAAAGTTACAAAAAGTAATGTTTTCCAGAGTCCATTCTTATGGTGAAAAATTTTACAGGAAGGTTTCACTTACTAGCTTCCTCTGAGATGAGAGGATAACTGAGTCTTCCATGAGAATATTCACTTCTAAGATTTCACTCACTTTGTTTGGATGCTTTATTTACAAGATATTAACCAAGTCTGAGTATAATGCTGTTGCAAATGTCAGAAACAGTACAACATTTATGAATAAGGCACATGATGCAGAATTTATCACCTTACGGTGGCCATATTGCTAGAAACCTCAGAAGTTGTTGGTGTTACCCAAAATATATAGTTAATGACGGCATAATGTACAACACTGAAGAGCCTTTTAGCTAGATTACAGAAGTTCCCCAGAAATGATGGCAGATAGCTGTTTTGCTGTGCATGTTACTTCAACCAGGCTTTGTAAGGGAACCATGATTTCTCCTGCAATTGTCATCAATAGGACCCTGCATTCTGAAACAGAAAAGGATATGTCGTAGCTTAGCTTCAACACTCTCAGACTTACATTTCAATGAACTGAATATAATTCCGACTAAGACCTGCATAAATATTTGACCATGCTTAATGTGTTATATTTTTTATATAAAGAAAAAAAAATGTTCGTCATTGCAGGTAGTCATCTACAAAAGTGCAAAATAATGGAAAAAGAATTCAAGAAATCATTTCCAAGGAAAGGTTGCTAACCTGGGATTTTGCTGAAATTGAGCAGAGACATTGAAGCAAGAACCTTCAGATGAAGATGCTCACCATTTTCAAGTGTTTCTTTCAGGCGAGAGATTAGGGCCAAGAAGGCAGATAGCTGGAATTCAGCATCAGATTGTGAAGAAAGTGAATGGCTCAACCAAGCCACAGTAGTTAGGCACACCCTCACCAGATTCAAGTTTCCAGATCCTAAACTCTTGGAAATGGCCTCTAGAAATGACTTTTTTCCATTACCAAGCAGTGATGCTGACAGCTTCTTCAACCACTCTTCAGTATTATGTTCTTCATCATCCTTAGTATTGAAATCAAACCTCAGCTAATACTTCTCAGTGATTCAAAAGAAGCTACAAATTACAGACTTCCTATCCCTCTAATCATTTGCTGAAAAGACCTTAAGATCTTTTCCAAAAGATGAGTCAATAAGGATCTTTACTAACTTCAAGCAACTTGACTGTTGGATTTTTTTGGGAACAAAGAATGTACCATTGTATGTTGAGAAAGAAATAAAATAGTTCTTTAGGAGGTTATAAGAGAATAATTGCAAGGAAATTGTTACTGTTCTAAAACTAAAATCATCAAATTATGAAGACTGTAAAAGACATTAGAAACTAACTATGGTCAATACAAGAAATAAAACAGTTGTTCTTTGAAGCTAACAGAATATGCAGATGCAATACACTCACAGAGACAAAGACAAAGAGAGGTTAATGAAGCACAGAAATCAACATACCAAATCAACAAAATCATGAACCAGGAAAGGATTTTTTTCACTGTTCCAAGAATTTACTTCACAATCATCCTTAAACCCAGCTTGGTTTAGGATCCAACTCTCAGTCACCAATTCTCCAGACAAAGAAAAACGTCCTCCCAAGATAAGGAGCGCTCTGCAACACTTCTCTCGAACCTTTTCATCTGTTAGGCTTTCATCCAGGGCCACTGTAATAGCATCGACAGCTGCGTCTCTATATATACTGTATTTACGAGGTTCTACCTGCAGCACACACTTGTCTTAGCACAAACTTAGTGATAACCATAAATTTGGACTGCACAAGGAACAATGGTGAAACTTATCAAAAATGAACAACATATCCGAAAGTTAAAAGTCTATATTTAAGAAGCATACCAAAAGATCTAAGTGTAGGAGGAGTACGGAAACCAAGGGTCTTTGCACAGGAGGACAACTCTGGAGAAACACAAGCAGAACATGCATTGCATTCACTATCTCTTCACTCTGCAAGCCATCTAAAAGTAATGAAACATCTCTCTGCCTGTAACAAGAAAGATAATATCATAGAATCAAGAAGTACGTAATTTTTAGGACATAATCAATTTAAACACTAAGCCATGTCTTGCTAAAAAGCTATTATTATTGTTATTACCAAACAAACTGGGCAGCAATCAATGTAATAATACTGACAAAGGGCACTCAAAGAATTTTCAGAAAACACTTTACCATATTATAAGTGTTTATATTAGACGAACAAATAAGGAGCAAGAAAGTGCCTATTTAATATCAGAAGCAGAATTCTATTTCAAATTGCCGCTCATCAGATTTCTTTTTACAGACTGTGCCAAAACCTTATAGAGACACCTAAAAAGAAACCAAATCAATTCTGAAGCTTATTTTGTTGTCGTCCAAAGTGTATTCTCTAAATAATTAATTTGATGAAGTTGTGATAGTGAGAATCATTCACAAACAAAGTCAAATGATTTAAGGAAGCATTTATGATTCTAGAGTTCAATCTTTCCCTATCTGGTAAAATACTACACATCATGGGGGAGAAATCACATAGAGACGAAGGATGCTATGATGTTCTCCATGAGCATTAGAGCAAATATCTCCAAGATAAATTATGGCAATCCAATTCATATAGAAGAAGTTGATCCACCTCCTCACAGAAAGTAGTCTCATATTAACTGGCTCACGCACCGAAGGAAATATATAGAAAAGAAGCTAAAGACCAAGTGAGGGACTGTTAGCCAGAATCATTTTTTTTCTACCCTGTAACAGTCTTAAATTCAAATGTTCAATCTGCATTAAATAGTTGAGGAAGCATAAACAGGAGTTTGGGAATATTCAGAATGATATTAATTATTACACACCTGCTTAAGCAAATCAGTTCAGTCAGCAACAGCACTGCATTTGTTCTTGACTTGACTTTCTTGCTGTGAAGTAGCTCAAGGAGAGACTGGTTATCAATATTTCTTACAATCTGATTCCTGCAACTTGTATCTGCTTCAATACAAAAGGACAAGAGTGTTGCTACACGTGTCTTCTCTTCTAATTTTCCAAATTCAAACCGTCGAACGAGAAATTGCAAGCCACCAAGAGATATAAGGTGCTTGGCATTTGTTATTCTATCCTCACTGCTAAAAGTAGTAAGAAGCTGCTCTAATATAAATAGAGCTGTTTCATCCTGGCTTGTTGGCCCATGTTCCGCTGAATGTTCCACTATTTGAGAGGAAAAAGACAAAAGATGTCTGCAATTTTCTAATTTCCAACCATCAATAATACGCTTCAAAATAAAGTTGGTTAGTGGCACAATTAAACATTGCAAAGTTTTTCCTGTTATAGGACATGTTTTGTTTCCCTGATCAATCCATTCTTTGAAGGCCTCTCGTTCAAAGGTTTGACCAGTCTCCAGGGTCACAGGGTCTTCAAACAACTGTCCAGTGAGGGGACAAATAAAGTCCTGAGGAATGCTTGCAAAAAAAGATCCTTCATCAGAGTATTCACAAGTATTGGGAAGACCAGAAATAGTAGGATCAGTAGGAGCCTCATGCTGTTGCTGCTCAAAAACAGATTTTGCTAGTCTCCTGAGGGTTTGCTCATTTGCTTCTGTATTTGGAGGTGCACATAGCTCAAGAACGTCTTTCGCGGCTCTCTGACTTGTATTAGAGATTCTAAATTTATCACTCAAATCTCTTTCTGGCGAAACACTCACTCCAGGTAGCCTCAACCCTTCCTCAAACGTCAATAATAGTGCATCTTCCTGCACACAATTCAAATTCTTAGGATACAATGCTTGAAGAGAAAAAAAGGAGCCAACTCAAGGTCTATTCAATCAGTAGATCAGACCACTGATATTTATATGCTCAGACAGTCATATCACAAACAAAGATCGTTTCACAGTATGGTTTGGCTACCTGGGGGGTTTGTTCTTACTGTTGATCCTAAAAGCAAGACATATATACTCATACAGCTAGGCACATTCACCCTTTATGAGGATATATGTTATGACGAGAAAATTTTCAAAATCCATATGAAATGAGAAAGTAGTTTGTGAAAGAAACACTGTTCTTAGTTGTTAGAAATGCACCTAAACATGAGGTATGCCTAGCAGGACTCCACTCAACAAGGACTTATGTCAGCATCTGATTAGTCTGATAACTAAGCTTTGTGCTTATGAGTTGCATCTCAAATAAGACTGTCAAAACTTCGCTAATTGAGCTTTATTACTAAGACAGTGATGGTGACAACTACCACAACAATCAAGCAGAAAAACCCAAAAAAAAATAAAAACAAAAAATTGACATACGCAAGACCTTAATTTTTTTTTTTTTTTAAAAAAAAAGAAGCTAAAAAAGAGCATAAACGATCATGCAAAGACACGACACAAATTTAATGAATTTTTATCACTAATGTAGGATTTCCTTCCATTCCTATGATAGTCAGATATATTTGGCATGATGGCAGTTATCTAAGCATTTCATAAACCATCTTGTGGTGAAAGAAAAAATGAAATGAAGAAACCATTTAGAAGATTTCTAGATTTTGAAAAAGCCAAACATTAAATTTCCCTTGTTGATGACTATTCTCTACCTTGCTTTGATGGACTTGGTAAGAGAATCCGTTCATAATAAGCTAAAACAGCAAATATTATAAATAAAATAGATCAAAAGTGCAAAATATTGCTATGTGATATTGCATACCAGATGGAAAACATCATCTTGGGCACTCTTGGTGGAACCTTCTTCAATATCTTGATACGTGATTTTAACAATTTCAGAAGAGTATGTTAATGTTTGTTTAACTTCAACAACAGAACTATCAGAGCTTCTTGTACCATTATCAAAGGTCTCAGCTTCCCCATTGTCTTCAGCCCCATCAACTCTAGGTTTACTCAATCGTCCAAATACAGATTCATATAGCTTTTTACTCACCATTGGTTGTGGTGAGAAGGGTCTGGCAGGACTAGCTACCTCTGAAGAATGATCAAATGAATCTCCTTGCCGAAGTTTACGAGCAGCCACTGATGGAACTTCAATAGATGGGATAGACGGAACTTCAACCCCCTCTGTGAGCCAATCCTTGTAGTAAATTGAAAACTGGTAAGTCCCAGAATCCAGTATCTCATTATAAACTTTCTCAAGAAGCTTCAGTTTACTTGGTTTGCTTGGTTCATCCGCTAAAGAATCAGCTTCTTGATTATACCACTGCTTCAAATGTGCAAGATGTGGAGAAAATAGATGGTCCCAAAGTTCAGGTAACAAAGTTGTTCTTGCAATAAATGGTGAATCACAGAACACTTGCAAAAGATGTTTTGCTGAGATCCTGTCTTTCTTTTGTAGCTTATATATCACACTGAGATAGAGATGAGCACAGGCTGATAGCTTAGAATTGGGAACCCCATATGTGGAACCATTCTTCATATCATCTGAATTCAACCCGGTAATCACACTAAGCAGTATTGAAGCTTTTTTTACTTCTCTTGAACTTACAGACTCTTCAGCAGCTCTTTCTACAGTTTCAATTGCTTGTTCAAGATTGGCTACGACTTTGCCCTCAGTATTATATTCTTCTCCAAGTTCAACATAATTAAGGGAAGATAAAGAATTATGATGAAGGGTGGCGCGGAAATCCTGATCTTTGAGAAAACGTTTAATATAACCACTTAGTATGGAGACTATGGCCTGCACAGCAACTTCATCAAGGGCAGGTTCAGAAGCTGGAGGCAGAACACTATCCCCCTTTTGATTATCAACTTCAAAGCTTTTCTTGCTCCTCGAACCTCTGAGTAATCTATCATAACTGGTCTCAGGCTGTTTCATGCTTTTCCTTTTGTCATCACTTTTCATCAAATGTCTGTTAGAACTGTTGCTGTGCCTCTTCTCTACCTTCATATCCTTCCCAGAACTCTCTTTAGATCTCTCCTTGTATAGAATTCCTCTAAAATATTTTTCTTTGTTCTCTGAGCTTCTTTTCACTTTGTCATAATAAACATCCTTCACTTTCTTACTTTCTTCCACACCAACCTCGACTATCTCCTTTCCTTGAAAATGTTCTGATGAATTGTCATTCGATCTTCTACCTTCAGGCACATCATCAGAATCTCTTCCTATAACTCTTTCCTCATGTGCTTTCGTTGACTTTCCCTCTACTTTCTCTATTCTAACAAGATTATCCCTAGGCTTTCTAGCAGAAAGACTATCACTTCGTGGCAATTCACCTTTCGAAGCATATCGAGACAGATCAGACCTCATCCTCTCGGTCTTGATTCTGTTACTTGATGGAGAAGCTGCTTTGTTCTGGTGCCGAACAGGGTAAAGAGGCATACTCATAGTCAGAGGTCCTTTAAAAGCTCTCGAGCTTCTCACTGATCTTCTT
Organism: Bursera palmeri; assembly: GCA_026225775.1. NCBI lineage: Eukaryota > Viridiplantae > Streptophyta > Magnoliopsida > Sapindales > Burseraceae > Bursera > Bursera palmeri. The sequence goes on along the minus strand of JANKKB010029451.1, from coordinate 5,018 downwards.
CCTCTAAATCCTTCCTCTGCAAGAAGCTCCTCCAATGATGCCATTTCTGCCAACCTCACAACCTTGCTCTACACTCAAAGCTGTAGCAAAGAAATTTTGCAACTAAAAGTGAGTGTTAAGATGTATGCAAGTCAGAAATCGAAATCAATTCCCTTATTTTGCTTTACTATACCAAATTATATAAAAAATTAATCAATTGGAAAGTTTTTAAAAAAAACATCCACAGGTGAAATCCACTTTAGAAATGCTATATGCTCCTACTACTAGTAAGTTTATGCTGTCCAATGCAATGAAGCATATAATTAATGGCAAAAGTTAATCATTCAAACCCAAACCTAGAAAATTATATGGAAAATAGTTCAAGCTAGAATCAGCAGTAACAACACCATCTTAGGCCTAAAAGAAAAGAAAAAAGAGAGCAAGCCATCTCCTTTATGAGCTTCTTCATCCCATATGATTGAACACCTGATTAGCCAGAATTTCAAACTAAAGTTTAAAACTGAGAATTAAAGGAACTGAAATGAACAGTAATTAAATATTTCCTAATTCTAATCCAAGCATACAGTATCAATATAATGCACTCAAAAGTACCAAATATAAGCAGAGAAGACAAATATCATCCAAAACATAATACATGTTGAAAATGTTGGATGAAAAGAGAGACTGTATTGAGTTCTTACTCTTAAGCTCGTTTTGACATAGAAAATCTCTCCACTACTTTCATATATCACTATTTTCTTCACAAGGGTGAGATGAAGTTAAGATATGTTAATAAAGCGTTGATCATAACATGGGTTTGAGCGCGAGACTTTTCGAGTCTTGACGATGATAACTGGGAAACAAGAGCAGAATGTTGGAATATTAAAGGAGAATCTTGGGAGGAGAAAGAAAGAGAATAAAGGAATAAAAGAAGAGATGAAGTCTGAGGAACAGCATGCCATTAGGAGAGAGTGTGTGTACAAATTACGGACTGCAAAAGGAGGCAAAAAACAAAGAGAAAAAGAAGGTTGAGCGACAAAGATGTAGAGAGTAACAATAGGCAACACAAGAACAAGGCAAAAAGGCTGGCTGGAGTGGAGGGAGAGACAAATGAAAGGTGACAAAAGCAAAACAAAAATGGTCTTTAAGTTGCGTATGTAATGTAACGACTAGCAACAACAAGTGTATTATGGAGACTATGTCTATGTGGGTATGTAAATATATAACTAGTTTAACAGTGATTGATTTGCTTTGACTTGTGCAGGCTTCTCTCTCTTTCGAAGTTTTTCAAGTTTCAGGTTTCAACCGCCGCCCATGTCCATTACACCATTTTCACCTTTTATATGATAAGAGAATATAGAGTATCACGTCAACCCCATTCTCAGTTTACGGGAAGAGATGGTGTTGGTGAAATGACACGTGGCGTGTTCTCATTTACCAATAGAATGCATAACAAAGATTTACTACTTTATAATAGAAAAAAATCACAAACCATCTTCCAAAATTTAAAAATTATCAACTGTATATTAATTATTACATTTTTCTTATCATAATTACCAAATCATTTCCTCAAATTAATAGGTTTTTGTAATTTATTAACTCCCACCATCTATTTTTATTGTTTAACTATTTGACAACACAAAAAAAAATTATTATTCAACTCATTAATATCTAAAAAAATCAAAAGCTTTGTCCTCCCTCTCTATCTATCCAAATGATGGAAGGACAGAGACCTTTGGTGTCCCCTCTAACCAAGATTTGAGACCTCACAATCACTAGCTAATATACTTTTCTCACATGTCTTTCTTTGTTTATAGTTTGATATTATGATATCCTACACGTAGAGAAACCACACCAATCCATCCCAAACTTGGTGGTTAAACTCTACAAAGGTGCCAATACTGTAAGGGTTTTTATTGGAAATCATTGCAATATCATCATATTTTAAGTTTAAATTTCTATATATTTTTAATAAAAGCTTGAGTAATATATGAAGGTGCAAGTGGTTTTTTAATACTTTTCAATTAATAATGAATTTCAAATTCATGAATCAGATTTTATAATAACATCAATTTATTATTCAAACCAGATGAAGGAGTTGATGATGGTGGGTTAGAAGAGAGAAAGACATGATCCGAGGAGAGGGAAAGAGAGCCGAGACAAGATTTTTATAAAAATTATACCCACTGATGGTTGAGACATTAAAATGACATACTCACCCTTTATGTTGTAATAGAAAACTAATCGTTAGTTAGGGTTTGGGATGTGGTTGGCGAATTTTCAGAAATATTTGGGTCGTCATACGAAAAGTGTAATAGATGGTACGTGATTGATAATTTATGAGGGATGGCAAATCATCAAACGACAAGCAGGGTTTCTGGGGGAAAGCTTATACAACAAATGCTTTCAGCATCTACTGAAAATGTGAGAAGATGTTTACAAGCCCAACATGTTCTTGAAGGGCAAGTATGCATTTCTCCGCTTTTATTATTTGAACAAGAAAACCTGAATAATTGCATCTTTTTTTTTTTTCCAAAGTAAATATATCACTCTGTTCTATGCCGTACAGCTTTGATGAGTCGTAGCGAATGGCAATGAGAGAGAGTGGCCTGGACGTTGATTCATTTAACTTTAATCCAAAATGCGTTGATTGGGAAGACTAGTTCATTCCTGGCCTTGTTAGATATGTTATCAGAGCATACGTATCCTCTCTGAATTTTGATAAAAAGTAACTCCTTGATCACATATAAAATAGACAACTAATAACAACAATAATTGATTTGCTTTTAAGCACATGTTATTCCTTTTTGTTAGTACTGTGAAAACCTACAACTTATCTATATAAGGCAATAAACATGGTTCATTTTAAGAAGTTCAACACATGAACAAAAACTGTTAGTTTTTGTAGTTTTCACATTTGATCGTTTGAGCCTCTTTCGCAACCAAAACCTAGAATTTTGGGTTCAGTGAGCATCAAATCAAATGTGCTCCTAAACATGAAGACTCCCATTTCATCCCTGAAAATGGGAAGCAGATTACTTTGGTTGCGATGAAACAAGCAGAACCTTCTTTATGATTACACGAGGCACAGCATCTTTTTTATCTTCCAAATAGTAAGGGAAGAGAATTCAAATAAGCTTATGACATCATATGTTAACCCAAGCCAAGATAAAGGTAACAAGATAATAATCTGATTAATACACGGCATTACCAGCATAAATAAATTTCATATGGAGAGGGTAACAGGATAAATAATCGGGGCCCTAGTGGATTTAGCAGCATGTTGTTTATGAGCGTCGCAAAGAGAAGTTTTTATTAAATTGGAAACAAGCAATGCAAGGGAGCTTCCTACAAGGTGCTGTTTGTGTGAAAAATGCACCTGGGAAGGAGATGGTGATCTCTTTTTCCTTTAAATAATGACCATAATTTAAATGCTTGTCCCAGCTCTTCTTTTCTCATCAGAATTCTGCAAGGAATCATGAATTACCATGATTTTCGCTGCGACTCGTATCATCCTCTGACTCGCACGAGTTCAAAATTTCAGAGTTGCAGCAAAAAGCACAGCCGTTCTCAGAAGTTCCCATATTTACAAAAGCTTTGTCATTAGATTCACAAACACTTGGCCGGGTAATGCAGAGCCAAGTTTTTGAAGACTCAATGTCACTTTTAGCTAATATGGGCACATGCCATGATCCTTTTTCTGACTCCTGAAACAAAGACTGGACTTCAGTAGTCTGTATAGAAATAAATATGAAACCTACACTTGATTGGAAGTAACATAAATTATTATGCAGTAAGATAGATGAAATGAAACTAACTCATCCAAGAAGAAATTACACATTTAGTGGAAGGTTTAGCCGAAAAAAATGAGGCTAAAAATTTAAATATAATTAGTAGTGTGTTCTATACACAAAAGCATGTATATACTACATACATGTAGCAACTGTGAGCATAATAGGCTACTACTAAATAAGGAAGCTATTATAACAAATAATGAGCGATACCTGGATTATAAAAGAATAAGGTGGTGGCATCTCAAGTTTCAGATTACCTTTCACAAAAGTATAGCGAACCTGCAATTGAACACAAGCAGTATATAGTGAAAATAAATCCCCACCTAATAGTATAATAAATTTAAATATATTCAAGACAACACTACCACTAAATCCAAGTTAAAATTCATAATAAATAAATTAAAACGGAATCCTAGGGCATTGAGAGCCTTAACAAATAATAAACCATATATTGTAAAGCATTTAAAACAGATCTGTAGAAGCAAGAATAAGAAACTTAACATAAAAGAAGTATAAGATGGCACTGAGATCTACAAATCTATAAAAGAAAAATAGCTTTAACTTTATTGAATATATTCTGAAACAACACATTTTTCTCTCACTTTGCCTTCGGCAAAAGAAGTCCAATTTCACTAGAATCATAAACACCCCTGCCATCCCTCAAAATACACAAACCCACACATGAAGAAGAATGGAATACCAAATGATAAATGCCTCTAGTTGCAGGATTGTAAGAGAGCACCAAACAAAAAAAGGCACACACCAGGCTATTCTATAGAACCAGCACATATCATCTAACATGTCTTATCCATTAAAACTTTTACAAACAAAAGACTGTCACCATATAGGATCATCAATCATGGCTTCATATCGAAGGCCAAAAAGAAATACATGGTGTAAAAAAGATTAGTCCACATATAACTTCTAACACCAACTTACTCTCTTGTAAACACTCTTAACCATGTTAATTCCACAACTTTCATAATTGTGGACAGTGATGTAAAAATCGGCCTAGGCGGCAGCAAGGCGCTAGGCGGCAAGGGACCGCCGGGAAAAGCAGCTAGGCGGCGGGTCTAGGCCGTCGGAGGAAGAAGAAAGGCGGCAGAGGGCAGAGGGCAGAGAGCAGAGTCGATCGGAGAAGAAGAAGAAGGGTTTTTTTTTTAAAAACAAAAACAGCCAAAACGACGTCGTTTTGGGTGTATTTAAGTTTGTTTTTATATGCCCAAAACGACGTCGTTTGGGGCC
>JANKKB010029450.1:0-23725 GCA_026225775.1 Bursera palmeri | reverse complement strand
GAATAGAATAAAAAACTAACAGATCTTTGAGAATCGATGACTGTCGTCTCTTCTTCTCTGCCTTCTTTTCTTTCAAGTCGAATATATATATATATATATATATATATATATGTATTCTCCCTTTCTTTCTTTTCTTTTTCTTTTTTTTTTTAATTACTTTTTTGGTTGGGGAGGCTGACGGTGTCTTTGTAAAGAATGTTAGTTGTTCTTTCATCTTCTACTCTTTAAAATTGGAGATCATAAATGTAAATTTTCAGTCAATTTATTCAGTGTTTATCCCTCCTTGGGGCATTTTCATGAGACCGGGCACTCTTCCTGTCACTTTGTTCATTCATTCATTTTTTAAATATATATGCTAAATAAAATTATTATTATTATTATTATTTCGAATAAGATTATTCTTATCAGATTCATCATTAGATTAGGAAATTACATTTCTATCCGAGGTGGGCTTCATTTTTAATTCTGTACAAGAACAAAGCATAATCTTCAGGCACGGAAGTGATTCCTGACGAGGTCTGCCATTGCTCACTCACGCTGAGATTATGCTAGTATATTTGTGTTCCCAAAGCTTGCGAGAACTCCAGAATCAACCAATTCCAGCATTGCATTGATTGGGGATCTACATAACTAAAGAGACAGTAGATTCATCTTCTCTCCAGTTGAAAGAATGGAGAAATGGCAGAGCAAACTTATTTGATTTAAGTAATCATACTTTTTGATTCCTTAAACTGCAAATGACAAACAGACAACAAATCAAAAGCTCAGACACGGAAAAATTCTTGAAAGCATTTGAAAAATGTTTAGGTAAAAGATTCATTTCCGATTGCGATTGTCGACAATAGTAAATAAACAACATTGAGTATGACCAAGTTGTTAAGACTATCTTGGAACTCTCTCCAAATCCAATTCATGGCTGGCTTTCTTGATCTTGAGTCTTGACTTGCTTATCCATCAAGTTAACATTCGTTTTCCAACAACGATGCCAGATCAACCTCGTCCAAGAATCTTCCATTCACTCCCATCTCTTGCAAGCAACTCAATCTAAATATTATTTAATCTTCTTCTTATTTAAAAAAGCTGTAACTTTACATCCGATTTCCATGTTCTAACAACTCATGATCTCTGGAACAAAATCCCATTTTAATTAAAACCCATATTTGCTCTTTAAGCTTTTGAGATTCTAATATCTTCTTTTAACAAATTCTCAAGCACCTTCTCTTTTAGTTGCCTGCCTCTCTCTATTCTCCATACCCATCTTTTTCATTTTTCACGTTCCCATTTTGTTTCTTCAATCTCTCATAATTGTTCAACTAACAGTTGGACGGCAAACTTGTTTTTTTCCCAAGACATTTTCAAGTACCTATGACCACTCCTTTAAATATGTTTTTCAAAACATGTTTTTTAGAACAATAATATGATACATGCATGCAAATTCTCTCCTATATTGCCCTATAACAGTATAAACTTGAATGAAACAACTTATTCATTTGATTAATAGTCCAACATATTTGGCACAACATATGCATTATTGGCTGAATTTATGATATAAAGGTCAACACCTTGAACCTTTGATTGACATTTTAGATGTAAAAAGCATTGATACACAGTAAGTACTTTTACTTTATTCTATAGAGAGAATTTATATGATAAAAAAAATTAAAATATTTGCTTTTCTAACAATTCAATTAAATTACAAGAAAACAATTAAAATGCATTATTTATCTATAAGTACTTTCATAGATTATATAGAAATATCTTTAAAAAAAATTAGAAATTAGACCCACATTGTGAGCTTCTTGGTGATCATACAATCAAAGACTTTGAAGATGATATAGGTATTGATAAAGATTTTAGGGGAAATTGTAAAAATAGTCAAGTTGAGGGACTGTTTTAAGTTTTAGTGAAACGTTTTTTCTTTTTCTTAATTACTATCTACGTACAAAGAGATAAAGTTTGAAAAATATGTTCAACAAGCATTTAATATCGTTTAACGATTCGATTACTTGTTAGATATTTGTCCAGTTGTTTAGTGATACTTGATGATAAGTATATGGCAAGGTGTGTACTTGTTAAACGGACCTACTTAACAACTTAACATCTTACTCAACAAATCGATACTTAATTAGTTAATTAAAATAAAAAAGAAATAGAATATTACTAAAATTCAAAATTGTCATCAAGAGTGGATTAATTTTTTACATTTGTCTAATATTTTAGAAGCCAAATCTTTGGTGGCAGTGGAATTTTAGATTTCAGGATAAAATATTTATTAATCTCCAATTAAAAAAAAATACTTGTGAGAAATTGTAAATTAGGAAAACTTCAACATCAAAAAATTACTTGTGAGAAGTTGTTTAATTACTTAAAATCAACTCAAAATTGTACTTATTAATTATTAAAAAAAAAAAAGATCAACACACAATTAAATAGTGATCACATGTTAGTGATCTTGATTGAGGTCGGACGAAATTCAGACGAGAAGATGACTCAAACTTCAAAAGGAAAATGATAGCACTAACCACCACGTCGATCCTAAAAAGGTTGGAGAGAAGACTTAATTTGAAATTGGTTGGTTGGATCATTTTAAGGATTAGTGAAACAATTGGGTGTTCCTTAACATGTTTAATTGGTGAAGCTTTAAATTCATGTGAAAATGAAATCCATGAAGTCAAAGTAGCTAGCTAGGTTCAATAACACTTGTATTGAGCACCCTAAAAGAAGGAATTTCAACTTCTTGATCACAAGACATATCATGCAATTGGGTATCACCTACTTTGTTTTTCAAGTTATTAATGCTTTTGCATGCAAAAGAAGGTTGCGTTTAGCATCAAAGTTAGGCATGTTCATCACAAGCAAAACGTTATTTTAAGATAACTACAATACGTTAGTTTACAAGTTTTTTTTTTTTTTTTTTTTAAATAATAATTCTTTCCTTCTCCTCGAATGACTTTATTTTCAAAGAATTTCGATCATGTTATCCATACGTAAAGTCTAGTAATTAAAATAATTCAATGAATGATTAACAATGCAACGTTAAATCAGATCATATCACTTGAAATCCAAAAATTGGAAATAAAGTTAGGATTATTTTTTTCTTAAAACTGTATACGTGAAATGCTTACACCCACATTCCGTAGTCAAGTATACATAGTTTAACTTTCACTTCAACATAGTGTTTTTTATAAGAAATCGACCTTACTAAAACTAACTTAGAAATCGATTTGGCATTGCCAAAGTTAGGGCTTGAATAACCCATCAATAGACATAAATAATTGACATTTTAACTGCCGGAAGTTGCAGGCAAAAGGGTCCATTTTAGTCATATGAAATTAATTAGTTCCATATCATATCAATCTTTTGTATTTCATTTTTCAACTGTAAGTATTGCAATTTCTAGAATCTGTGGGAGAAGATAAGTTTTTGTTTGAAGATTTGGGAAGATAATCTCTTGTTTACACAAGCTTAAAGGGCAGATAGGTGGCTAGGGTTTTTCTCATATTTGTGAGAAAGCGAAAGCGAAAGTGAAAGTGATGAAAGATTGAATTTGTTCAACATATATAAGCCAACTCGATTGATATGATATCTCCAGTATCCAATAACCCATGCATGCTTGAAACATATATTCAATTATAAAGAGTTAAAATATTCCTAGGATGCCATGCATGATATCATCAAACAAACCTTGATAATTGTATAGAATATTTTAATACTATTCTTGTGATTTTATGCAAATTAGCACGAAACCCTCAACTAGAAAACATTTTTTCGTTTTCTTTTTTTGTTTTAATCCAAGTTTAAGGCTTTGGTTTGGTTGGAAGAGCCGCAGAGAGAGAGACATTTCTTGTTTCTGCTCAAGCAACAACGCTGAGAGCAGAAAAATATAAAATGGGAAGGAGAATCTCCATCCAATTGAGTCTTTTTCAGAGTAATGCACTTTCAAATCATTTCACAAATTTGTATTACAAGACTACCACTATATACTTGCCATATTCATTGTTCTCTTATATGTATATATCATCACATCACTCACCACCAACCTCTTTTACTTGAATTGTTATTTAACCTATCTTTTGTATACATACTCATGTATTATAAGCTCAATAGAACGTGGAAATAAAAATTTAAATTTATAATCACATATGTTAGACCAATGGATTGACGATATATATATAGATTGATAGACTGCCAAGTCTCAAATATGAAAGGTCGAGAGTCTGAAATGTCTTGAGCTATTTAGCAGTCAGAAACCGATAGCTAAAAAGACCCGTGTTAATTTGTTGTTTATTGAGCATCCCGTCCATTTTTCATATAAAATCTCAATTTTTTAAATTTTGTTTTATATAAATAATTTGTAAAGTTTGATGTTACTATTATAGATCACGTGTATATACACATATATATATATTAATGATAGAGAGTTTTATTAATGAAACAGTAACATCACCAAATTAGAAAGATTATAATTATTTATAATAATTATTAAAATCTTTGGAGGTATCTTGTGCTTGATATGGACTAGAGTTATGTGACCGAGGCCCACCAAGGATTTGCTCCCGTGCTCTACATCTTCCCCGATACTATGATACCCACATCAAGCCTCAGTCCAGGTCCACATCGGCACCCACCTATAATATACCGACACGAACCGTAGTACCCTAATAGCACGTGCATCTGGTCCCAACTAACTGGTATCAAGTAACATTATGGGGCTTGAAGCCTTTTAGATTCTGCCATCTGGCGTTCACGTAAGGACAATAGGGTAACTCGACCGTTCTGACACTTTCGCAGTTGACGCCGTTAAGACGGCGGAACCGACACTCTGACGGATACTGACTTCAAGTACCCCCAAATGTACCATGGGAGCTAGTTGTCACAGTTTTCTCGCCAAAATACCATCCTTTTCAATCTAAAGTAAATTGAAAAACAAAACAAAACACCAAAAAAAAAATATTTATGAAAAGCTTTTGATACCTAATATTATTATAAATATAAAATAAATTAAAATACTAATTTTAATCCCATAAATAATCTACTTTGAAACAAATATAATTCTATAAATTTTAATACCAAAAGAGAAAAAATAATTTAAAAAATTATCCAAAACATTTAAAAACTAAAAATAGATAACGTTTAAATTATGGGATTATAAGGGAAGATAACAAATTAGAAAGGCAATTAGTTATTATAATGAATGTGATTGAGATTATCGCGAGAAATTGTCGGCGCACTAAAATTTAAAAGTCCCGAATCTAACGGCGAGAAGGGATCGGGCATTGAGAGTCCCAACGGAGGGCCACCATGTTCAGGAGCTACGTGTCCAAGTTGGACGAACAGAAGGTCGCCACGTATGCGACACATAAATTCTGGTGGACCCAGTCATATTTCCACTTAGCTACCTCATATTTATTGGCCCATTCACTTAACCACAGTCAAATCCTAACCCTAGTTAACTGAACCCTTGATCTAACTAGAGGGTGGGATGAGGTGATGTGATGAGGTGAGACCAGGCGGTGTACGGCAACACACACGCACTCAAAAAAATTAAAATTAAAATTAAATAAATCAAATTACGCGTCGTTTATACATTCTCCATCTCTCTCTTTATATCTTTCCATTGTCGTTTCTCTCTCTCCTTCATTTCTGCGAATGAATAATAGAGTGGCCGCCGGCGGGGAATCACCGCCGTGAAATTGGTTGGTGTTATCGCGGTGGAATTGGAGTTTGGCTTTATTGATTTGCTTGTATAGAAGGGGAATAATAAAATCGGTTGATTGAAATTGAATTAGTTTAGGGTTTGGTCGGTGGTTAGAGGATTGGGAAAGATGGCTTTTTTTTTTGTGTAATGCGAGAGGAAATTAGAGATTTGGCGCCAATTTAGAGGAGGAATCAGGAGGAAATCGTGATAGTCAGGGACATACTTAGGTCGAAATATTGGGATCATAGTTTGATCCTAAATTTGGAACGTTTGGATCTGGAAGATTCTGGTTAGCAGTTTCAATCCGAAAGAGGCAAGTTATTTTTAGGTTGTTATTGCCATATCTGATGCCACATTGGTGATTAGAAAATCCAAACGCATCGCATCGGCATCGTCGTTTTGGATGTGTAAATGTGCAGGGTAGAGAAAGGTGAGAGAAAGAGAGAGATGGGAGGGATTTTCAAGGGAGGAGTGGAGAAGCAGCATCAGCATCAGCAGCTGAAGGGTTCGAGAATGAAGCTTTGGATGATAAGGGCAACCACTTCGGTTTTGCTCTGGACTTGTATTGTTCAGTTAACCGCAATAGGTGAGACTTGGGGCCCCAAAGTCTTGACCCATTGGCCTCCTTGTTTTAACCGAGAGTCCGACGCTGCTTCTGCTGTTGTCCAGGATAAGCTTCCTTCTGTTCCAGCGCGTGTTCTACCGCCTAAGAGTCAGTCTACCTCTTCGAGTGTTCTTTTTTTTTTTTTTTCCTTTTGTGGCCTTTGATTGCTTTATGGACATTGAATGTTTTGTTTGTTCGTTTCTTAAGCATACTGGTGTCAATTTAACTTTTCAACTGATCCTTGCTTTGTTGCGTTTAGGGGTTTATAAGAACAATGGTTACCTGATGGTTTCCTGCAATGGAGGTCTCAATCAAATGAGAGCAGCGGTGAGTGGCTGTATTATTGCTTAATACTTCGTTCATGTTGTCTTTTCTTTTCAGTATATTGTTAGTTCTGCATCTGCTGAACAATTCATTTATTTTTGCGTGTGGGTATGTTTGGCTTCAGATTTGTGACATGGTGGCGATTGCAAGGTATCTGAATGTCACACTAATTGTCCCTGAGCTGGATAAAACTTCGTTCTGGGCTGATCCTAGGTGTGTTAATTCTCTATCTTTGCATGTTTGAGACTATTGCTTGCTCTTAGGTTTCAAGGAGATGGAAGCAATTTTTATCTCCCTTGTTTTAGAACTGGGATGTTAGTTTTAACATATACTTAATTATGTTTTCTATGGTGTGGCAGTGAGTTTCAAGACATATTTGATGTGGATCATTTTATTACATCATTGAGGGATGAGGTTCGGATACTGAAAGAGTTGCCTCCTAGACTCAAGAGGAGAGTGGAACTAGGAAGGGTTTATTCCATGCCACCAATTAGTTGGTCTGATATATCGTACTATCATAATCAGGCAAGTTTTTTATGTCCTTGAAGATTTACAGAGAATTCCAATATATTGGGTCTGTACTTGATTGGTCAGATCATACCTTGAGATCTTTTGTGATGGAATTGAGATATTATTCTAGTGAATTCTTCAGTTTTGTGCATTGTGCCTGCACAGCTCTTAACTTTTCCTTTAGACTCATATTGTGGTAATAGGTTTTGTTTTAATTTCTTGTATACAGATTCTTCCTCTTATACAGAAGTACAAAGTTGTACATCTGAACAGGACCGATGCCCGACTTGCCAACAATGGTCAACCTTTAGAGATTCAGAGACTGCGTTGCCGTGTAAATTTTAGTGCTTTAAGATTCACTTCTCAGATAGAGGAGTTGGGTAAAAGAGTCATCAGGCTCCTAAAACAGAATGGTCCTTTTCTAGTGCTTCATCTTAGATATGAAATGGACATGTTGGCATTTTCTGGCTGTACTCAAGGTTGCAACAAAGAGGAGGTGGAGGAGTTGACGAGGATGAGGTAAGCATTAGATTTATCCATATGAATCAGTTGGTACACGACAGTCTGAAATATAAATTCAATCCTTACTGCTGCCTACATTGTTCATATCTTGGCAGATATGCTTATCCTTGGTGGAAAGAGAAAATTATAAATTCTGACTTGAAGAGGAAAGATGGCTTGTGCCCTTTGACACCTGAGGAAACTGCTCTTACTTTGAGGGCCCTGGACATTGATCCGACTATGCAGATTTATATTGCAGCTGGGGAAATTTATGGTGGAGATAGGAGAATGGCAAGTCTTGCCTCAGCTTTTCCAAGATTGGTTAGTTGATAAAAGCTGAAGTCATATACTTCAATTCTTGTATGTGTTCATTAGTTTAATACTTTTGGCTTACGGGAACAGGTCAGGAAGGAAACACTGTTGGAACCAGCGGACCTTAGGTTTTTCCAGAACCACTCATCCCAGATGGCAGCATTAGATTATCTGGTTTCATTGGAGAGTGACATTTTTGTTCCTACATATGATGGGAACATGGCTAAAGTTGTTGAAGGACATCGCAGGTACTATGATAACAATTTTTTCTTTTTAGTTTATAGTAAGGTTAACTGATTTTAGTTGTAATTGCTTGACTAACTTTTAGTGGTTTTGTGTGGCTTCAGTTAAATGGTTTTGTGTTTCGAACTTCCACCGGTTTTGACATACCAAATTTTCTCTCTATCAGAGTAATAAATTGTGTATGCACCTTTAACCAGATGGAATTATTTCTCTGGATGTTAAACTAAATTAAATTTTAGGGACCTTATCTATTTTAGTTCACTTTATAATCTGGAAATTGTCGAATTGTTTCAAGATTAATGTAATTTGTTGTTTAACTAAGGTTTCTGACTTTTCCGATAAGTGATTTCTATTTGATCAATATAAGCGGTTAAATCTTTTTTTTTTTTTTTGGGAGTTCAATTCTGTAGTTTTTATCTTTAATGTGACACCTGATCTGTTTAATGCCTGTTCAGATTCCTTGGCTTCAAGCAGACAATCTTATTAGAAAGAAGGCTTCTGATTGAGCTGATTGACCAGTATAGTAATGGATCACTAAGTTGGGATGAGTTTTCTGCCGCTGTAAAGGACGCTCATTCAAATCGAATGGGGGGCCCGAATAGTAGGATGGTGATCCCGGACAAACCAAAAGAAGAGGATTACTTTTATTCCAACCCTGAAGAGTGTTTGCAACCACCACCATTTGATCCTTTAAGTACTACGTGATTAGTTATGTTGTACAAGATATTGGCATTTCCAGTGTTCTCTTAAGAGTGGTAGCCACTTTGACGGATCAAAAGGTAGTTCCTACACCAAGGAACAATGATAATGAAGGATTTTGTTCTTAAGAGCAACTACGGAGATTACTGTCGGTGTTAAACTTCAAAAAAATCTGAGAGAAATCTTCGTGTCAAGCTGAAGGACATCAAAATCTTTAATATATGCTACTAATAATTCAATTCATGTATAGATGCTAGCCTGTCATTACAGGGTGATATGAGATAAAAAAAAATTTGGTTGTACACTGAGGGAAGCAAATATAGAATTGGTTTACTGGAACTGAATATTTGTCGAAGGTTGATCCCTCGGCCTTCCATTTTGTATTTTTTTGTTTCTTTTAGATCGTCCATGATCTTGTGAGTTCCTAGAATATATCACATTCTGAATTTATCTGTTAGTTCACATTGTGCTAAGATCATTGCTTCCCCTTTGAGTTTTTCATCTGGCATTTCCGGAAATGTTCCCCAACTATTCATTAACTGGTATTGTTATTACATTGTTGTCTCAAAGAGTTGTTTTCTGAACTTTGGTATGAATTTCTTGAATTGTCTGTTATGTACTTTTCAAGTTACAAAAGGGCTGCGCGTGCTTTTCTGAAATGATTTGTCAATGAGCTTAGATGTATTTCTGCTAATAAAAGGATGGGCGGCCAAAGTCTGAAATGGACTGAGCATATTGCATTTGACAAAGACAAGCCACCCAACCAAGGCCAGTCAAACACCCGTTGGGTGATTGGAATTTGGGGATTATTATTACATTTGCTAATGCGCATGTTACGTTTGTCAAATTTTATGCCCGTTAGAGGATGTTATTGTCAGTAGACTTCATATATATATATATATATAAATAAAATAAATAGGGAAGTCCATTTTTATAAGTTGGGATTAAACGTGGAGGGGAGAGTGTCCTTATTTGATTGTATTTGTAAGGCTCTAATCATTCTCTTTATTCCTCGTTCCTCACAGTAGTTTGTTTTATTATTGAACACTCGTAGGTGGTCCTTGTTCTCCTTAGCTGGCTTGTGTTGTATTATTGGAGAATGAGAGAAGTGATTGGGCTACAAAAACGTCGTATTATACCATTATATTATTATATAAAGTAACGATAATAACAGTATTTATAAAGTATATTATTCAGTGGAAAGTAATATTACAAAGAGATTGATTTTTCTATACAAATAATGACAAGATTTGGATGAAAAAGATAGGGATAATGATTTAGATATATTTTATTGTCTTTTAAGACGGCCTTATCGATTAGCCCACTGAAATTTTCTATCTCCTTGTTCACTTGACCCTGACTTGGATTTTGGCTATTGGATGAGCTTCAATTGGATCACATTTGTCTCAGATTTATTAACTATCAATTTTCTCATTTGACTTACAAGTTCATTCTCCTAAGCATCAATCTCCAAATTAAAAATTTATATAATATATATACACACAAATGTGCCATTTGTACCCAAAAAAAGAAAAAGCGAAATGTATATTCCAAAAGTTATCTCTGTCATGGTTGTGGAGATCCCAATGAAGGTCTTCTCTGGGTTTCAATGTGGGATTTTTCTTGAATGATCCAAGAACCAAATTAATTGATCCAGGATCCAATGGAATACCCTTTGCCACTACTTTGATGTCTTGATGCTCATCATCTCTCGCCAAAGTTTTTTTTTTTTTTTTTTTAAAGAATAAGGTTATATTTATATCTCAATTATATTCAAGTTTAGCATTTTAAATAATTCAAAAAATTATTCCGATTGTTATACAAAATCCAATTTCATAGTATTATTGTTTTTGAAATATTTAAAATTATTCTTATTTTATCACTTATTGTGGCAATTTGTATTTTCAAAATTAGTTTTGATTTTTTCATACCAAATGATCCCTATCTTTCAAGCTATGGTACTCAAAGCTTTTATTAACAAAAGATTAATTAATGGTAAGAGTTCCAAGAATAAAATTAATCAAAAATATGTGATAAACGAGGGCGGCGAGGCCTACAATGATAATGATGTTTGGTCATAACTAACCACTAGGTTTGTTAATTAATTAACTATAAGTAGAAGATTATTTTTGTATCTTGGAATGAAGTGACATACAAATACAATAATTAATAAAATAAAATTGAGAAACTTGGTTCTTGAATAGGGGAACATCCTGTCAACATTAAATATTGGTGACATCGATCTCTTACCTGATCCAATATTCATTGAATCTTGGTTAATTGCCTTATTGCATTTGTTCAATTATTAAATAATTGAATTGGGGGTAGTTGAGTTCGATTTTAATCTGTTATATTATTCACAGAAATGGGTATTTTCATTCTTTTAATAATAATAATTTCTTAATGTTTATTTTAACCTATCTCTATTTTATCAACCTTTCCACTTAAGCAATAGTGGTTTATTTATATTTTGAATAATTGAAAGGAAATTTGTATTTTAATAATAATATCTCATTCAAAGTTTCTTCATAAGACTAAATGACTCTTGCATTGCCAAAAAGTTGTATGACAAGAATCATATTGTAAATTATTTTTCAGTTAAACAACCTGATGATCATACAGAACACTCGTTTAAAATAGTCCAGGCTCAAACTAAAAGCATGACAACTCGGGCTAAAACGTGGGTTCTCATCCACTCAAAGTGGTTGGGCCCTGTGCCGGCCCATAGTGTTGAGGCCCATAAAACATCATTCAGAAATTTGCGCAAGTCACAGCCCGATTATATAGGAAAATTTAGGAAATAATGGGAAATAATTGCAGAAATAGACTTAAACTATTGGGATATTTGTAAATTGATCCGATATCATGACTCTGGATAATCCAAGCATCCAATAACATGTGTTGAACTACATCATATGGATAATGTCAAGCATCTAACTGGCCGTAACATATAAATTTTTTAAAATTTGATCAAATTTCAATGAAATCCCTCAATTTGGAGCAAAATTATAAAATCTCCGCTGAGTAAGAAGATAACATTATAGACTCTGCTTTATATGTCATTCCAGTTCACCTTTGGAGAAAATTTATATTAATAAAAACAAGGGTGGAGTAATATGATTTTGTGAGAATAAACTTTGAAAAATATGTAAAATAAAATAATAAGATTTTAGAGGTGTTCAAAATTATTTCCTACTTTATTATGTTTCAGGCTGTGCCTTCTTCCATTCTTCTGTTGTATATATACTTGTTTCTACTGTGATTCTGATACAAACACAAATATGAGAGTGTATCAGAGGAGGCCACGTGACTAATGTGAGGTGTAACAAAAAGGAGGGTGTAGGAGGGTCTGTTTCTATAAGAGTTTGTTATTCAGTTTGTTAGGATAGCTGTCATCCTTGGGAGAGCTGTCATTGCCGTTTTTAATGGAAAACCACTGAAACTTATCTTTTTCCTTGGTGTCTCTCTGTTTTTTCCTGGTCTCTATCAGATTCCCTTAGAAAATGGTAAGTGCCTATGCAAAGCAGTTTGTCTTTGAAAGCTGCCCAAATATACCAATTCAGAGGTTCGCATAGGACAAGTCTTGAAACGAAAAGACAAGTTTGAGTGAAAACAAAAAAAGAATCCACATTCCACAAGAAAATTGACACAATTGTTATACAGGTCACATGAAGTAATGGAAGCCTTGAATGAGAGAGCAGCTTCTCAACAATGGTAAGGGAACCTCTTTAGTAATGATCGATAAAAGATCAGAAAATAATACAATATCTGTTAGAAATTCTGTGCATCCCAACAAGAAGAAACCACTACATGTACAATCGATCTGGTTCTGGACAGGGTAGTTTATAACCAGGAGGGGACATGAATAAACCCTCCCAAAAATGGATAAAGGGTTACCCAAAAAATGAATTAATTAAATTACAAAAAAGAATATTTTGCAATTATTATGTTTCTAGCTTTTATCCGTCTTTTGCTTCTTTAGAGCTTGATCAGAGTCCTCACTGTTTCGAACTCTAGAACGAGAGGTCCCTTGATTGCTGGAGGAAACCTTATTATCCTACAACAAGAAACAATTAAACATTGAGCATAATTTCATGATTCTGATAAATGGAAGAAATTCAGAGTGCGAGTAATAGTTGTTACAGATTAGTCTGCAACAATGTATTTCAGCATGGAACAAAATGTAATGTTTATATACCTTAAAAACGGATGCTGCTTCAATTGGTCTATTATTGGCCCGCTTCCCTAGGTCAATTTGCACTGAGATGCTGGCCTGTGACAAATCAACTCCAGAACTCTGCAGTGCTTGGGTCAGAGTGTTTAACAACCTGTTCATTTTAGTATCACTTGGGTTATTACTTCATAATTCATTCAACGACATGCCAAAGAATGCTGTGATTAGAGAAAATTCCAGACAAGAAACTACTCATTTAGAGATTTTTCTTCTAACAAATTCTTAGAAGTCAAGAATACCAAGTAGAATCACAATCAAAGCAGAAGCCAACTATCTGAAAATCAAGCAACTACCTGCTATAGCCCAGTAATATGAGAAGTATGGCTAGTATGCTACAGGTGTAGTGCCATCGCAAAGATGGGAGTCAGAAGAAACGTTGAAACTTCCAAATCATACAAGTGGTAAATGTGGTAATTCAACAAGTGGTCCTTTTTGTGCATGTGACAGTACTCATCAAATGGTGAAACCATAGGCTTAAAATATTTTTGGAGCCATGTATATGTAAGCACTTGGACAGATTAAAAGTCTATCCAATAAAAACAATACAGAAATGAATGAACAAGTACGCACCCTTGAGAATATACAGTTGAGATGTTTATTGTGCCACTTTCAATAGGCAGCTCTCGTTCTTTCACCTTTTTACTAGCAACAGCACAATCACTTGTACACGATCTAGTATTGCCTAATTGTGCTTGAGGCTGAGATGTTGTGTTCTCTGCATCAGATGTCAACCTAGATGGAATTTGGGTTGCCAAACCACCACTCCTAACAGGAGTGAAATAATTTGGCTGAAGCGACA
This sequence comes from Bursera palmeri, assembly GCA_026225775.1. Classification (NCBI taxonomy): domain Eukaryota; kingdom Viridiplantae; phylum Streptophyta; class Magnoliopsida; order Sapindales; family Burseraceae; genus Bursera; species Bursera palmeri. The sequence goes on along the minus strand of JANKKB010029450.1, from coordinate 9,801 downwards.
TAGGAAAGGGCATTGCCTTATTTGTGATTCCAGGTTGTTGATCGATTGTCTTAAAAGTAGTAGCAGTGCTCAAGTCAGATTCCACTGGATTCTGCACATTTCCAGGTGTGGATGGAGAAATAGCTATCTTTTCGTCATCAGGCTTGCCAGCAAAAACTAATGCAGGACCAGACTCACTATTCATGCCTCGAGACTGGTTGGCATAATTCTCTAGAGGCCTGTGATTGTTTCTCTGTTTGAAAGAAGCAGACAACCAAATTTAGAGTTAGAAACGAGATAATTCCTAAGTTCAAATAAAATCCACAGAAAAGACAAGCTGATAAGAGAATCAGATGAGGCGTATTTAATTATCTCTTCCCAAGTCACACGATAGATTTGCAGAGGAAAGTAATGATTTTACCCATGGCATTAATTTTGCAGCTTCTTGGTTCCATCCTAGGTATGAACCCTCACACTTCTGCACTTTTTCCTGTAAGAACTGAATGTACTCGATGACCTGCAACAACATTTTGATGCCTTATCATCCAATAATCAATTTATTGTCAGCAGACAAATAATCTAAATTATCGTGGGACATTTATGCACCTCCAGTAAGAAAGATGCCTTGTCTCTCTTTTGGTCACTGTGAGGAATAAGCTCTCTCAACATCTGAAATCTGCATGACAAATTCTTATTTTTAGCGATTGATGAAACAACTGCTACTAATGAGAAGATGTGCAATAATGCTAAGCTTCAGCCTATCAAACCATAACAATTTTTTAGTTAAAGGTTTTTTACTTCAAAGTAAGTACTCTACAGATGCTCATTTGGGCAAAAGCAACATTCGAAGCACCTTGGTTGTAAATATCCATAAGGTTTTACGTCATTTAAACAAAACAAATTTTTTCTTTCAAAGGAAGAATGAAGGGACAAGTGTTTGCAATAACAGTGAGAGAAAGCAGAAAAATGAAATCCCTTTCTGTGTCAGATAAAAAGGTTAAAACTGGTCGCAAAATCAAAACACATACTTGCAAGCAAACGCATGTCAATGAATCCCATGAACTCGGCATTCAATTGGATAGAAAAGTTCACTCAGAATGTAGCCAAAAAAAGAAAAAAAAAAAAAAAAGACATGGGAGCCATCATATGAGGTCACTTTACTTCCTTTGAAAAAGAAAAAGATGTCATTAAATGGAACAGTATATTATATTTTCTTTAAAAGGCGTATCAAACTTGCCTGTCATTTATTTTGCTCCTCCTTCGCTGCTCTGTTGCAGAATGTTTTGATCGCGGCGTGTTGGGTTTCTGCTCAGTGTTCTTGCCATCAACTTTTACTTTCAATTCCCCTGAACAAGCACAAACCTTTTAGAGGCGAGGAGGAGGAATACTGAACTACAAGAAGGTTTTTTTAACTGGGAAATTGCCAAATTTTACGTGTTCATCATCAAAAGCACATCAGGGTTGTATTTGAATTGTTACCTTTATGGATGGTAGAATTGTTCTCTTTCTTAAGAATGAACTCTTCTTCATCGTCTAAATCTTCATCATGTGTACTACCTTTTGCAGACTTTATCATTTCAATGAAGCTTTGGCTCTTTATCCCCGATTTCCTGTTAAAAACAAACCGCAAAATAATAGCACATCAATCAATCATTCATTCATTCATTCATTCCACAAAAAGAGGAAGAAACTGGAGAGAGAAAGTGACTGACTGAGACGAAGAGAGAGAGCTGAAGCTGTTGTGATGGTTGTTGTTGGAAGACGATTGTGACGCCCATTGCCCCACTTTCACTGCCACTTCTGACCAACAAAGTAGCCGCCAAAATCTTCGTTAGTTTCAGTTTTTCCGGTTTCTGTCTCTTTTAACTTTTCAAATTTAAGGCAAATTCAATTGGGCTCAGCTCAGTCCATAACTCTGGCCCATTCTAGACACACTAACTAAGGAAATAAATCATAAAACTCTTCTTACTAAAAAATTTATTGAAAAAAAAAAAAAGATTAAAATGCATCTGAGTTCGAAAATAAATAGTATCAAACTCGACCGAAATAATATAATGCTTTAAGCCTCTTTATCCATTCGAAATTCGAATTGGTCTCTTTCAATTTTTAGAAGAATTTGTTAAACACTTTATCTATTGGGGCTCGCTTTGCTTTGTAAATATTATAACTTTCTAAGAGGTAACTGACTAAACATGCATGAAATAATTATATAACAAATTGAACGTACGTGATTATAAGTATTACCTCTTCCATTAGGTCTCTGATGGTTTCCCGCATTCTCCTTCCCTGTCTGTCCCTTCTTCACTGCAGATTCCTCCCACAAAGTGAAGCCACTTCCAGTGGTGTAGGAACTGCAGTTAGAATTCTCATCGTTTCTCTCAGTACTACTCGCCTGAGCAACTGTGAACACTGTGCCCTCTGGCTTTGGAACCTTTTGATTGAAATATGAAATGCTGAAAGTCCCAATCCCACCAGGAAGAATGTGCTCCACAGACGTAGGAGGTGGCTTTTCAGCTCTTGATGATATTTCAACTGTCCCTTCTTCCTTGCCACTACACTTACCTACTTGTAGGAAATCATGGGTTTTGAGGTAACCATCTGGAAAACCATAAATTCATATATAATATATTAAGAATTTAGACCTCTTAATTAACCTTGTAGAATAACTTTAAATCTATGCGTGACTATAATTATCAAGAATAATGAAATATTAATAAGAATAGAAAAAAAAAATTACCACAACCCAATACAAGAAATTATATAAGAAAACTCTAAAATAAGAGAAAAATCACGAACTTACATAAGAAAAGTCCAAAATCAGAAAAAAATCATAAACTATTTACATCAATTGAAATAGGATTAAGGTTTTTTTTTTTTTTTTTTTTTTTTGTGTNGTTTTTTTTTTTTTTTTTTTTTTTGTCTGAGATAGGATTTTCCTGTTTTTAAAAGAATTATTTTTATTTTAAAATTTATGAATATTTTTATTTAACCAATATAATAAAATAACATTCATTTTAGATGATGATGATGATGATAATGATAATAATACTAATAATAATAATAATATGTTAACTCTCCTGCTTCTATTCTATCAATGTGACTTGCCAGGGTGGTAACCGAACAGGAAGTGGCACCAAAGGGCCTTCCCCTTTTCTATTCTTAATGTCTGTCTACGAAGATCCATAGTTTCCAAACAATTTCATGAAAATTCTTCATTAAAATCATCTAAAACATTTTCATCTCTTTTCACAAATCTTCTTCACAATTTTCTAATAAGAAAATTCAATTCCTAATTTTAACTATGATGAATAATACAAAATTCAATAATTTTGTTAATTCCTAAACTTTAACGGAGCCTTGGTTTAGGCCAAAAGTAACAGTGTTGGGAAGGAGCGCGTGGGAGTGGGCGTGGCAATCTACTGAATAGCATGCTTCATGCACCTGCATCAAGGCCTGATGTGAATCCTGTGACTTGTCAAATCATTGTCTAGCTTCTAAAATGGGTCCCATCCAATAAACCCAATCTGATGGTGCTAATTACTACTAACTGCTAACCCTTTCCTTTTCGGATTTGGCCCATTAGTATTCATGGCCCAGATCCACTCACGTGGATACACACAACAGGAATCGTGATCGGGTAACATAACGATCCTATTATTACGTAAATAAAATAAAATAAAGATATTTCTCCAAAGATTAAAAATTAAAAAGAAATGAAGCGACAGAGAAAAGAACAAACCAGGTTATTGGGATCTTAAAAATGGATGAAAAGAGAGGAGAATTTAACCTTGAGAAGATGGTCTTGGATCTTGTTGGACCGTTGGATGAGTAGTGTACAGGGCCAGAAAGTCATGCGTTGGTTTCCTTCCTGTAAAACAACTTCTAAATTACAGTTAAAACAGAAAACACAAAACAAAACAAAATGTTTCTGTAAATGAATTTTTACTCATTTTGTTTTTCTGTAGAAATAGAATATATACCTTCGGTTCCAAAAGGAAGGGATTGAGGAAGCTCCATCTCCAGCTGAGTCCTTCTACGGCGATTCGGTGAATTCTCTGATCAGTAGCTGTTCAAAGTGTTGAATTGTTGAGAATTCTAACAGTTGCAGCTCAGATCCGTTTCGCGTACAAGAGTAGATTCCCGACCGGGAAATTTACACCTACGCCTGAAGTGAGATCGGAGGCGCATTAATTCACTCCCGTTGGTTGCTGATAAACAATTCCGAATTAATTTGTAGCAATTAATCGACGTCAGATTCCAAGGGTTCTGTGCTTGCAGAAGCAGTCTTGAATTTTCCTCAGAATCTTTTCTACGAATCCTTTTCACGTAAAATCATAACCTGCCATCAAAATTACCATGAAAAAGACGATGTTCAAGTCAAATTCAACATTCCAAAAAGCCTCAGATTCATATTATCCACAATTCAAGTCAAAGTTTGCACTTAATAACGTTTGTCTGTCAAGAATTTCAACAACAAACCAAGAGAAAAAAAGATCAGGAAAATCCACCAAATATATTGATTAATAGCTAGCTAGCCACACACGTACCTTTGATCCAAAACAAAAGATTTCTTCTTTTTCTTTTTTCTTTTTAACGTGCAATTCAAGCTCGCATACGCTTCAATCGCAGAAAAAAAATTAACAACGAACTTGGAAACTGATCGAAACCGGAGCTTCTAAGGCAACTGTGTATCTTTGTTTGAATTGAGAGATCACGATTCACAAATGCCGAAGAATCTGCTTCCTCTTCCGACCAAAAAATCTCTCTTTTCTCTCTTTTGAATCACTCTCCAAGCTTTCTATTTTATAATTATTCTTTGTTCTTCCAACTTACAGTGTTGCGGAAGATTGGCCTTTAAGTCGCAGAAGCTCTCTCTCTCTAGCTCAATCTCAATTCTATCTCTATCTCTCTCTATCTGTCTGGTGTGTGTTTTGGCTTAAGATGTTTTATACAGTTTTCTGCTTGCTTTCTGTTTCTCCAAAGTATTTCTATTCACTGGTTCCCGTTAAAGAAAACGGCGTTTGTCTAACGACGCTGCGGCGCGAGTAACGACGTCAAGTGCGTTGCAGACGGACGTCGTTTAATTAATCTTATTGGTGCGGGGGGCGCATTGTTTTCCGGAAGCCGAACACAATAGTTTTTTTTAATTAATTAATTATTTATTTATTATTTTATGGTTTTGCTAATCCTGATTTTAATTTTCATTTTTAAAGCTTGTGACTCTTGCCTATCAATCACAGAAATATGGGCCGACTACATCATTTTTAACAGGCTTAAGAATCTACTTCCGGGATCCGGTAATATTCTTATTTTTTTTTAGTACTTTAGGGAGAAAAATAATAAATTTTTAAGTTTTTACGTTTTTTTTTTTTGTTTAATGAGCTTGATTGTAATAATTTTTATTTTCAGTAAAATACCTAAGAGATGTTATAGGGGATCTCGTTTAAAATTAATCTTTTACAAAAAAAAATAAAATTAGAACTCGAATATTTGATATTTTGACGTGAGACACTAGTGAGTATTATCTATCAAATCATGACAATAAATATTATTTATTGTCAAACACATGATCAAACAATTTAAATATTATTAAAACGGATCAATTTTCAAATATCTTACATAGTTTAGGTTCAATTTCACAATTCTTTGAAAGATATAGCCAAAATGATAGGAGCCGAGTGTAAAATTTTTAAACAATAAAGTCATTATGTAATTTTACATAATAAAGTTTAGAGAACACATGTTGAAGTAGATCCTTGATGGCCGTAAAATTTTACATTGTACGACGAGGCAGGTATAGAAAATGAGGATTGAGAGAATTGCGGAAAAAAAAAAAAAAAAAACCAAAAATGGGGTCGCCTCAAGATGAGGNAAAAAAAAAAAAAAAAAAAAAAAAAACCAAAAATGGGGTCGCCTCAAGATGAGGCATGACATATGGGATTTGCAATGACTAATGAGTACACCACTTGGATCAAGTACTAGTGTCTTAGAGCTTCGGTGTACGTTGAAGGATCTGCAGAGCATGTGCATTGTATGTACAGTTAGCCCCCCACTACTCTGCTAGCATCCATTTTAGGAGAGACTACAAGCTTGTAACCACCAAATTAAACCTACATTAATCGTGGAATTTTTATTTAATTTTTTTAACTGGTACAAAACTACAAATCAATCGAATTACAACATAAATAATAATCTTTTATTTTTTTGAAGAAAAAATATGGGTAAAGCAAGGAGAGGGAGGAGTCACGTGAGTATAGTAAATGAGGATGAGGTGGGGGTTGACTTGGGTGCACTTGCTAGTTGACACGGAAAGAGATTAAAAGATAATACAAGTAATTACAGGTGATGATTAGAGCACAGATCCCGATTATCTAAATACTTATTATTAAGGGAGTTGAAAGCGAGGGAGATGGAGAGCAGAGGATGTTGGTGGTAAAGGAGGAAATGTCACGTGCCACTACTCTCTATCTCTAGCTCAGCTCAACCCTATGTAATATGTATGTACTAGTCTCACTCTGTAAATGCGGATTTAGCTTTTGCGGGAACCGCGGGACTTTCTCCATCTCATCTATCCCACCCATGTGCCACCCCTCTTTATCAACTACCACTTTTCTAATTTCTCTTTCTCTCTTTATTTAATTTTTTTACTCATAATTTAAATTATTTATATTCATGATATTACTCTATATTATATATAAAAATAGATGTTATAAATTAAATATTTAAGGCATGTATTTTTGTTTCCCTTTCTCATTTTGGGACACTATCACATCGGGGTGTGTGCCAAGTGCCAACCCATATCAAATTTTCATGTTTTTGTTAATTTGTTTATGTAAATTCTGTTTTTTTGTTTTTCTTTTAATTTTTTAGTTGTCAATTTCCTATTGAATCTTATTTTAGTGTTCTCAACATCTGGGGTTTTTTTTTTTTTCTTGGAGAAAAAGAAAGTCTTTCTTTTGAATTCATAGAATCATGGTGAGCATTCACACCGTGGTGCATGAATACAAGGAAACAGCTTGGCGTGACAATATATCTTTTTTTTTCTTATAATATTAATTTAAATTGGCAGAACATGGCTGCCCTTTCAAAATATGTACCATGTTATGATATTCTATTTCCGTTATGTTTAATAATCTAAGGAAAATTCTTAGAATTGTTTCCAGCAAACTTTAAGATACAAATTAATTTCCAGTATTATATTAGATAGGATACAATTGTACGGGACATAAATTAGGCATCTAATGTGACCAATATATAACTATCCACAACCAATCAAGAAGAGAGATTAGCATGTGAACTTTTGTGTAATCAATTAATAGAAATTTTGTTATGAGTGTGACTTCGTAACAAAATATAGCCTCTCATGTGTCCCTCGTATTAAATATCTTATAAACCTCTTTTTGAGTCTTATAAGTGACAACTATGGATTCAAATTTATAACTATTAGATTAATACGATTACGATAAGTGACAAAACCACATAAGGACGAGAAGAGGATTGTGCCTCTCCTTAAATTTGAGTAGTTTTATAAATTACCTCTTCTAAGTTTTATCTTTTAATTCTTATCACCCTAAAATTTACTTCTCTCATATTTTCTTCCAACCCCTTCTAAGTTTCATCTTTTACATTTTTATCCCCATAAAATTTACTCGTCTTTTATTCCACGAGAGAAATTATTCAAGCCAAAAAGGTGTATAAACAAAAAATTTATTGATTGGCTTTTCTTCTTTACCCTTTATATAAAGTAATTTTTTCTTAATTATAATCAGATTTATTTGCTTCGCTCAATCTTTTTTTGCTCCCCTAAATTATTCTTTTGTCTGCATCACTAACTTTGCTACCACTTTAATAGTATATTTTCACCTAAAAGCTTAAACTAGTAAGATAAATGGTATCTTTTTTATTTAAAAGCTTAAATTTGTAGATAGGTATGAACAAGTATTTAAGTTTTCATTTAATAAATATATGGTAATAATTAAAAAAAGTATTAAGTAGACGGGTCATGAGAGAGAGAAATGTAGCTTCTTGGTGCTTCCATGATCACATGAAGAAGATAATGAATTTGGGTGGAGAAAGGAAAGCCCCACATGGAGTGCTTTTGTTTTTGTTTGAGAGTCGTTAGTACGTCTAAATAAGATTAAGATTACTTGCTTGTTAACCACCATACGAAATCACATAATTGGATTAATAATAAATTAATTTATTTATGCCAATTTCCACGAATATAAACATATAATTTGCTTTGATTTATTTGTATCGTATAATATTTATTTATTTAATTTACTTCGAGTGGATAATTGAGTTAACTGTGCGAAGCGCACGTGACTGGGAAGTTGTCTCATCGGGGCAGTGATTCTAGGAAGGAGGAGAAGAAGATAACAAAATCAGCACAAAGGGTGATTGGGCACAGGGAGAGAGGAGAGATTACTGGTGATGAATGTAACGTGAAAAGTGATGTGAGGTCATGTCTGTGTTTGTCGTCACAGATGGAAGAGGTGGGCCACGTGACTTGACCCCGCAACTCACGTGCAAAATTGCAAAAGGACATCCATATTGACGCCCACGCTCTGGATGGGCCCCCCTAACCAACCTACCCTCTCCTCCCCCTCTCTCTCTCTCTCTCTCTCTCTCTCTCTCTCTCTCTCTCAAACTTTAACGCTGAAAAGTAAAAACNCCCCCTCTCTCTCTCTCTCTCTCTCTCTCTCTCTCTCTCTCTCTCTCTCTCTCAAACTTTAACGCTGAAAAGTAAAAACAAATTTCAAGATACGAGATATCATTTTTCTAAAAATTTTAATTATGAAAATAACCTTCGAACTCTCTTTCAAACTCAAACAACTCAACTGGAATTCCATAGCGGACCGATGAACCGGTATAAACCCTAACGGTTCGACCATCAAAGACCATTGAACTGTCACAGACCGACAATAGTCCATATTTAAATTTATAGATTTTGATATGAGTTTTGTTGCACGAATTCAACCTTCACAGCTCCAAAAATTCATCTTAATATTCCAATACATTATTCAAACACGGTTTGTACATTTATATATTACAAACAATAAATTCCAAACTAATAACTAAAATCCAACTAAAAAAATACTCATTTCAACCTTAAGGAGTAGTTTACCCATAGTCGATTTGGGTCTAACATCACCAAAAATGGTCTTCTCCACTATATTTTCGGTTCACTCTGTCATGTTGTTAATTTGCTTCACCGCCTTGGTTTGTCGTCCCCTATAATCAGTTCGACTCAAGTCGTTCGTCATCTTCTTTGTTGTTGGTTATGATTTCGGTTGGATTTTTTGGATTTGAGAGGGAGTTGAAGGTGAGGTGAGGGAGTTGTTCGATGGTTACATACGGAGAGAAAATTTTTATTTTAATAGTCAAGAATGATTAAATAAATTATATAAATTAATGGGATTAGTTTTTTTCCGAATTTCTCTTATAATTTGGGTTATTTCTTATAAATTTCTAAAAAAAAATTATAAAAATAGACATAAACTAAAGAGGATGTTTGAAAATTAATTTGTTTAAAAAAAAAATAGATGTTATAACTTTGTAAAAGTTTAAAAAAGTAGTTAATTTGACCATTTATAATAGTTTAATTACGATAACACCCATAATTATTTTATAAGCTTCACAGGAAGTTGAACATTTGTAGGATATAAAATTATCCTTGTATCAATCATGATAATGTTACATTTTTTTATCCACTTATGCCATATTCGAATCTTATACAATTAAAAAGTAGAACGAAGATTCCAACTCACAGAACGGCAGCACAACAGGTTCATGTATACAGATAACATAAACACTACCGTT